>CAUYLG010022376.1:0-36416 GCA_963573385.1 Cacajao melanocephalus | reverse complement strand
AACAAAATAGACCACTAGCCAGATTAATAAAAAAGAAAAGAGAGAAGAATCAAATAGATGCAATAAAAAATGATAAAGAAGATATCACCACCAATTCCACAGAAATACAAACTACCATCAGAGATTACTACAAACAACTCTATGCACATAAACCAGTAAACCTGGAAGAAATGGATAAATTCCTGGACACTTGCACCCTCCAAAGCCTAAACCAGAAAGAAGTTGAAACCCTAAATAGACCAATAACAAGGGCTGAAGTGGAGGCAGCAATTGATAGCCTACCAACCAAAAAAAAACCCAGGTCCAGATGGGTTCACAGCCTAATTCTACCAGATGTACAAAAAGGAGCCGGTACCGCTCCCTTTGAAACTATTCCAAACAATGCAAAAAGAGGGAATCCTTCCCAAATCATTTTATGAGACCAACATCATCCTGATACCAAAACCCAGCAGAGACTCAACAAGGAAAGAAAACTTCAAGCCAATATCCATGATGAACATAGACTGGTAGGTGGGTTGCTCCTCTCACACCAGTCAGAATGGTGATTATTAAAAGTCAGGAAACAACAGATACTGGAGAGCCTATGGAGAAACAGGAACGCTATTACACTGTCAGTGGGAGTGTAAATTAATGCAACCATTGTGGAAGACAATGTGGTGACGCCTCAAGAATCTAGAACCAGAAATACCATTTGACCCAGCAATCCCATTACTGGTTATATACCCAAAGGATTATAAATCATTCTACTATAAAGATACATGCACATGTATGTTTATTGCAGCAGTATTTATAATAGCAAAGACATGGAACCAACCCAAATGCCCATCAATGATAGACTGGATAAAGAAAATGTGACACATATACACCACGAAATACTGTCCAGCCATAAAAAAGAATGAGTTCATGTCCTTTGCAAGGACATGGATGAAGCCAGAAGCCATAATTCTCAGCAAACTAACATAGGAACACAAGTGGGAGTTAAACCATGAGAACACATGGACACAGAGCATCACATACCAGGGCCTGTTGCAGGGTGGGGAGCAAGGGGAGGGAGAACATTAGGATGAATACCTAATGCATGTGGTGCTTAAAACCTAGATGAAGGGTTGATGGGTGCAGCAAACCACCATGGCACATGTATACCTATGAAACAAACTTGCACGTTCTGTGCATATACCCAGAACTTAAAGTAAAAAAGCAAAACAAACAAACAAAAAAAAACCCTACTTCGAATTTGGATACAATCTGTGCAAAGCAAATTGTCTAGACTGTGTTCCAGAGACAGGAGTCATGAGTTTGGGCAGCTGAGTTACTAATTCATCATCTCACCTTGAATAGCTCCTCTTCACCTCTCTAAACTTCAGTTCCTTCATCTGTAAACCATCTTCTGAGTTAAATTGCTCCACTTGACATCCACAGACTTTCCAGAAACCTTAACAGTCTTTGAGAGCCTGACTCAGACTCCCAAAGCCACAGACAGGAGCATTTTGAAAGAAGAAACAAAAACAAATCATCTCAGGTCTCCATTATTCCAATGGAAACAGTCCAGAACAATAAGCCCCCTGGTCCAGTTACATCCAGCAGGATGTTTCCTGCTTAAGTCAGTACCTGCTAATCACATGGCTGAGCTGTCACACAAAGTGATGAATGTGGAAAACAGCCTTCTGGGGAAAAGGCCAAAAATTCTCTTCCTAGCCAAAGAAATCAAAAGAAATGTTTGTCTCATTCAGCTTCCATGGCCCTATTGGGAAAGAACTGTCTCAAGCTCAGGAAGCAAGTCTATCTTCATCAACGTGTGTTCTCAAAGGCATTCTATGGCTTATGAAAAGGGCCTCCAAGAATCTAGGGACACCAACAGCACCAAGGGATAGCTCTTGCTCAATCCATCCCTGCTCTTTATGACTGAATTTGAATAAAAAATTTCCCTGACCAATATCCTCACTTGTGTCACACAACCCTACTCTGTACTCCCAGAATCCACATGTAAAAATCTTTATCACAGTACTAATTACTTGTGAATTTCCTGAATGTCTGCTATCCAGGTTACATAGTATGCTGCTTGAGTCTAGGGAACGTGTCTATCTTGTTCTTTATTGCATTTCCTAACAGAGCGCCTAACAGAGAGTTCAAAGAATACATTGAATAATTGAA
This sequence comes from Cacajao melanocephalus, assembly GCA_963573385.1. Lineage (NCBI taxonomy): Eukaryota > Metazoa > Chordata > Mammalia > Primates > Pitheciidae > Cacajao > Cacajao melanocephalus. The sequence goes on along the minus strand of CAUYLG010022376.1, from coordinate 34,265 downwards.
CCAGATATCTACCTGTCTACTCTATTGAATTGTAAGTTTTCTGTGGATGAGGTATGTTGTTTATTTTCATATTACTACTACTTAAAGTAGATGCTGGCTCACAGTTAAGATCAATTTATTGAATAACAGAAAGATCCGTGAAGAGATGGAAGCACACTCACCACATTCTACCTCCCATTTTCTGGGAAGTAGAAAGATTTCCCTAATTTCACTTCATTAGTTCAATATGTAGACGTCCATTCATGCTACCTGGTCATGGAATCCTTTGCCACACACATATACCAGGTTAGAAAAACTCAGACCCTATGTTTCACAGTGTTGCTAGGTAAATGGACATTTTCAGTCTGGAACAGTTGAACCCAGGTTCTTCTAATTTGTAGGTCTGCTTCAAATTTTTATGATTTAACCCTCTCCTGCATCTTATATCCTCTAACAGCCTTCCTTATATCTTCTCATGTAGCAAAGTGTCAATGCCCTGAAATTCAAAAAACTCAAGTTCTAATCCCAAATGTGCTATCACCTCGGTTAAATTTGCCTGTCATTCAGCCTCACTGGGACTTAGTGTACTAATCTGTAAAATAAATGAATTAAGTAGCATATCTTCAAGATTTTCTCCATGAAATATAAAATGTTGTGAAACTCTAACATACATCAAGCTCATGACCAAATGAATATAATTAACCAACTGTTTTGGATCTCGCTCCACTTCCTACTCCTTCCCTATAAGATCACCTATTCAAGACAAAGAACTGAATGTGTTGGGTTATTATTGGAGCCTTGGGCCCAAAAGATCTGTCAATGTGCTTTTCTGTTTCTTGAAGAGCTCCTTTCCTACATAGTCTTACCAGAACAATTTGTGGTGTTATAAATGAAGTCTCTAGATTCACAATGTGTACAGTGTCAGTTAAGAAATATTCAGCTCTTAAAGCTACATTATGAGGTCTGTTGACTTCTCCTGCCGTCCAATCCACATATCACCCTGGTGACTTCAGAAGATTTCCCACTTCTTGCCAATAAGATTTTCTTCTGAACTGTGTGGTCTCTGGTCTGCTTCTATTTAAGTCAAGGGCATGACTTATATGAATTCGTTTGAGATTCACTGGTCATTTTTCTCTAAAATATATCCAAGTGATATATTGAAAGTACATCTAATCTTCCAGAGCCATATAGCAGACCTCAGCTGAAATGAGCAACAGAATAGTATCCCAAGTGGCTCATTTTTACCTTCGATTGTGAAGTCACCACCTCTGTGGTACAAAAGTCACCTATTCAATTTCAGATCCTAATAATTGTGGAAAAAATCTATGCAAGATGATCACTGGCAAGACCACTGCATTGTGACTCAAAACATAGACCAAAGTATATTTTCAGTTAAACAGAGGCTGATGTTCACCTGTCTCCTTTCTTGTGTACAGTCACACACACACACACACACACACACACACAAATTCAGCAATCAGTGCATCCCCAAGAGAAGGAAAGTGATTTTGAATTTCAGTTTACAAAATGGATAGAAAGATTGCTTATCAATTCTGTAGCCTTTAGATGAGGAATTGAGGTGAATGTTTTTTTCCAGCATGAATATGTCTTGCAATATACTCATCTCAGCAAGCAGAAATGTGAGTTACACTTTGAAAGACTGAAGGGTAACTTCTCACAGCAATATGGGCTACTGACTCAGTTCTAAAGTTGGAGGGAAAGTACTAAATCTTGGATGGTTCAATATTTTATAAGTGATTCAGAAAACTAATTTCAATGCATGGACCAAGAACAGCCAGTGGGTCAGTTGGGTCTCTTGTAGTAACAACTTTTTCATTCTGTTTGGGATTAGAATGAATAATTTGTGATAACTCCCATTATTGACTGCTCATCTAAAATAAGGCTTCTTTTTTTTTCAAAGGATGGGTCTCACTCTGTCACCCAGGCTGAAGTGCAGTGGTGCAATCATGGCTCACTGCAGCCTCGAACTCTTGGGCTCAAGTGATCTCCGCCTCAGCCTCCTGAGTAGCTAGGACTATTCAGGCCACAGTCCCAGCTAATTTTTTATTTTATTTTTTATTTGTAGAAATGAGATCTTGCTATGTTGCCCGGGCTGATCTTGAATTCCTTGTCTTAAGTTATCCTCCTACCTCTACCTCTCAAAGTGCTAGGACTGCAGGTGTGAGCCACCTTACCCAGCCTAAAATAGGGCTTCTTACATTTTAATGTATAAATGATTCACGTAGGTCCCTTGTAACATTGAATATTCTGACTCTGTACTCTTCAGTAGGGCTTGAGATTCTGTACTTCTAACAAGATCCCAGGTGATGTGGATACTGCTGTAGCACAGATCACACTTGAGCAGCAAAGACTTCCAACAAACCAATCATGCCTCTAACGCCAATTATAATTTTGTTTCCTTCTTAAAGTGACAAGAAGTGGACAAGATTTCGTAGACATAAAGGCTTTTTCTTCTATGAAGGCAGATGCCATATATTTACTTTATAATCACTTCCTATCCTTCTTTGCTTACAATTATCAGAACATTATTTGGGAGATAAATCATGGGCCCCTGAAGTTATATAGTCAAAATACATAGTGAAAATATTAAAGGATTGAAATATATTAAAATCACAAAACCTCAGAGCAGGAAAGGCCTTCAATGTTGATCTGATAAAATCCTAATTGTCCTGGGCGGGACTCCCAGAATGAAGGAGATTTGACCAAACACTCAGTCTTGTCGGAGAAGAGCTAAGACTAGAGCCCAGTTTTTCTCACACCTACAAAGATGAGCTTGGTTTACTTTGAGTTTATTATTATTATTACAGAAAGGAAACCACAGTAACAATGCATTTGTCTTTCCAGCGTTTTTCATTAACAACAACTATATTTTGTCAGCATTTCTTGAGATAGGATAATAATAAACATACATATTCTCATTTTATAAACTGAGGAAATTGAGATGGTAACAGAATAAGCAAATAACTTGGCTGAGGAGATACACAGAGACAGAGAAAGAGAGAGAGAGAGAAATATACGGGCAAAGCTACAAGGATTTTATCGAATGGCATTCTGATCTGTCATTAAGCCAAGTTATCTTCCCCTAGCTTTTTGTTTTATATAAACAAAATATGGCTAATTAAACAATGGGTTTTATTTTTGTGATTTTTTTCTTTGTTTTCTTCCTTGCTGAGTTTGGCCAGTATGCAAGCATTGATCTTCTTCTCATGTGGCGCTATATTGTCTTTTTTGTTTTCATCAAAACAATTAGTTGCAGCTCAGAAGACATAATTCTACCAGCACATCACAGAAAATCCTGTTTTCTGCCTTCCTTAATGAAGTCAGGAATCATGGGAAATGGAAACACCAGGGGAAAGAATACGTTGTAAAGTATAATTGCTTTCAAGAAGAAAGACCTTCCCCAGTGAATCCAGTTTGGATTAAATGCTGTAGAATTTTGTCTTTCTTTTTTTAATTTCCTGACCCTTCTATAAGGATATTTTCTGCAATACCCAAACCTTCAGCAAGTTTTGTCTGCTTTCAGGGTTGTTAATGTAGAACATGGACTAAGATCAAGAATGAATTTTCAACGTTTTGCCCTTTGTCCCAAGAATGCTTTTCAAATGCCACTCTTGCCAATGTTTGCATGATGAATTAATAGTGTTATCTCTAGATTGTCCGCACTCTACCCACCTCCAAATCCTGCTCAAAGCTTCAGCTTTTCATTTGTTCTGTAGTCCCTGGCTCCCTTGGACATCCATCTTTGAGTATGCCTTTCTTGTTTCTGCCATGAGACCTCTGCCTTTTCTGCTCCTTCTGCCTGGAATGTTATTTCACCTCATCCCTACTTAACCTGTTTATGCTACCTCCATAGCAAGGGCTTCTCCAAATCCCCAATCTAAAGTCACACCCAGCGACTCTCACTCACAGCGCTCTGCTTTCATTCTGCTCAACACATTTGTTCCTAATACTTCTGTGATTCATTTAGTTTTCTTCCTCTCATAATAAGAACATCAGCTCCATGAGATCAGGAACCCTTTCAATTAGGTTTTGTTTTTGGTGTGTGGGGCGGGGGTCATTTGTTTGTTGCTTTTGTTTTTTTGAGACGGAGTCTTGCTCTGTTGCCCAGGCTGAAGTGTAGAGGTGCCATCGCGGCTCACTGCAACCTCCACCTCCTGGATTCAAACAATTCTCCTGCCTCAGCCTTCTGAGTAGCTGGAATTACAGGTGCCCACCACCATGCCCAGCTAATTTTTAAATTTTTAGTAGAGATAGGGTTTTGCCATGTTGGCCAGGCTGGTCTCAAACTCCTGACCTCAGGTAATCCACTCGCCTCGGCCTCCCAAAGTATTGGGATTACAGGTGAGAGCCACTGTGCCCAGCCCCTTTCAACTAGGTTTTAACACTAGTTGGCACACAGCAGGTGCATAATAAATGTTGGCAGACTGAATGAATGAGTAGACTAAATCGATCACAAGGTATATATCAAAATTCACAGAATCTTAGAACAGCCAAAAAACTAAAAGGTGATTGAATCTAACTACTTAATTTCCAGAAGTATAAAATGAACTCCACAGAGAGAAAAATGCCATTTTCAGGAAGGATTTCAGAAGCCACAGCAGTGGAAAGATGCATTTTGTTATTTATTTCAGCAAATATATTAGGTGCCAGACATTAACCTGGATTCTTGGGAATCAAATGATGGCGAGAGAGAGGCATGGCCTTTGGCATCATGGCAGTTAGGCTGAAATGTAGGGGATGAGAGAGAGGAGGAATCAAGATTGGGTTATCTTGGGGGGAATAATGGTCCCCTCAACCCATGGACTAATAAAAAGCTCCCTCATTTCAGAGACAAAGAAAGCTGTATAACTATCTAAGACATAGCAAAATGTAAGAATAAGGGAAATAGGTGGTGCTATTAGGAAACCTATGTCAGAGTTCCATTGGTCTGTTACCCTGGAAAAACTAAAAGCTATCAAAATATAAACGAAAATGAAAATGGACTCCCAGCGCCATCTCTTGGTAACGTCTCCCCCTACCATGGTTGAGTGGGTTTCTTCCACTCAGGGGACCCACTACAGTCATGACTGCCCCAGAATTCATAAGCGCCAGGTTTAAAAAAGAAAAAAACCTATCTGCAAGATAAACATCTTAGACTAGGATTTTATTCTTTTGAAAATGATTATTGAGGAGTTCCTAAGAAAAAGAAGATAAGCCAAACTGTGTCAGAGAAAGTTTCATCATTACGAAGGTGCAGCAAAGTCTCAGTCAGCACTATTGAAATGGCAAATTTCTAGAGACTCATGTATAAAAAGTATTCTGCAACAGATAATTATGCTCCAGTGGATGTAACTTAATAACAACATAATTAGTGGCAGGAAAATAAAAAATATTTCACACAAGCATTAAAATCTGCCAACTTAAACAAATCCTGCCCACTGGCACATATCATGAGCTTAATCAAAATATAAGCCTTGATTTTGGTCCCCATAGAAAGTCACAAGCATGGCCTCTTAATTATTATCAATGACTCAGGGGGATACAATGAGCAGGTTTGGCTGCAAACTTACCAAAAATCATATATTTATAATAAATTTAAAGCCTGATGGTTAATCTAGATTATTCTGGACAAATGTACTTGGCTTTTCCGATGCTATAAATGGAGGGGGAAAAAGAACATTACTATGTTTCAGTTATTCAAATCTCAAGATAATTTCTTTTCCTATTAAAGTGTTGAAAATGTTTCATCCACCCTATAAATTTAAGAGCCATTGGCCTTGGTTTAATAAGCCACCAATCCAAAATAAACAAAAATGAACAGTTTCTCCTCTGGCTGTGTCTGGATACTACCAAATTGACTATTAGCTTCAAAAATAATCAGTCAATTATATGAACAAGTCAAGTTGCTGTTAGTCCTACAAAGAAATGAAGATTGAGCAAATCTTTCTACTTTTCCACTAATGTTTTTAGGTCAAGTGTACAATTTTTATAGTGTCTATCAATATCAAAGTCTTGAATCACAGCATTGCAGTTCAATCCAGGATAGAATATTCAATTCTTCATGTTCAGAGAAGTCTTCTCTATACTATGTAAATGAAGCTCATTGGCCTCCCTGCCATTTACTCCAGGGCAGCTCATTTTCTATAAAGGACCAGATAAGCGAGTATTTTATACTTTGAAGGCCATATATGATCTCTGCCAATATTCTGCTTTGTTTTACATAGTTGCTTAAAAGTAAAAATCTATTTTTAGCCCACGGGCCATACAAACACAACCACAGGCCACAGTTTGCCAACCCTTGACTTATACCCAGCATCAAAGTATATTAGGTATGCACAGTCCAAATAAAGAGTGGAGGCAATAACTTTTTCTTTTTTTTTTAAAGACCTGTTGTTGCTTGTAGGGTAATTTTACTTTGTTATTACAGAAGGAATTTTTTTTAAATACATTATACAAATGTCTTTTCAGCCCTCCATTATTAGTTGAAGTAGCACTGGCTGATAAAAGAAATGAATACAAAAATCTCAGGAGATTACACAATACATGTTTATTTCCCCCTGCATAGGAGAATGGGCAGGAATTGTCTAATTCATACAGTTGTGCAGAAACCCAGGCTGACAAAGGATTAACTAGTATTAATACAGGATTAACTAGTATGAACCCTGGGGCCACCAGATGTTAACATCCAGGTAGCGGACAGAGAAAGCACACCCATGTATTAATCATGTCAACCTGGAATTGACAGATGGTATTTCTTTCACATTTCACTGCTTAGAATCAGTCCCATGGACACACTTACAAGCATGTCACACTTACAAGGGTAAGTAGAAAATATCGACGTAGGCTGAGCATCCAGAGAATGCTCTGTGCTGTAGAAGGTGAGCACAAATCTAGAGTTCCCTGCCCCATCTGGGACTCCTAAGTGTTTCCAAGTGTCCTTAGGATCTTTGCCCATCAGCAAATTATAGCCAAGGCATTTTAATTGCTCCCATGCCAAGAATAAGAGAGCCATTGCTTAATTTTTGTTGTATCAAACTGACTTCCATAGACGCACAATTAATATTTCTGAGCCAAAACTTCAAATAAGAGAAAACGGTTCCCTGAAAACTCAAAAAGCTGGAATTTTAAGGTAATCCAAAGCAAGCATCAAAGTGTGGCTATATAGTAACTACAGAAAAGGAAGCAAATAGGACATGATATAAAGAAAGTTCCTCCCCATAAAAAAAAGGAAGAGCTCTTTGTAGTTTGAGACACAGGAAGGGGGAAAGGGGAGTAGGTGGAGAAACAGATTTAGAAGGAACAAGACAAGGATTCAATGCTACTTCTGTATTCAACAGGCACTACATTACCTGGTTTTTGACTTAAAGCAAGGACGCATGTGAATCCGAGACAGTCAAAGTGGAGCAAAGGAAATGTGTGGTATAACAAGACAGAAGGACTAAGATGGTTCTCCCAGCGGAGTGCAGTGGCTCATGCCTGTAATCCCAGCACTTTGAGAGGCCAAAGCAAGCAGATTACCCTAGGTCAGGAGTTCGAGACCAGCCTGACCTATATGGAGAAACCCTGTCTCTACTAAAAATACAAAAATTAGTCTGGTGGGGTGGCGCATTCCTGTAATCCCAGCTACTTGGGAGACTGAGGCAGAAGAATCACTTAAACCAGGTGGCGGAGGTTGCAGTGAGCCAAGATAGCACCATTGCATTCCAGCCTGGGCAACAAGAGTGAAACTCTGTCTCAAAAAAAAAAAAAAGAAAGAAAGAAAGAAAAAAAGGAAGGTTCTGTTATTTCCCCACTGACCAACACTTGTGGCTTGCAACAGATCCAGGAGTTCTCAGATACTCCAATAAGAAATAAATAAATAGAGACTAGAAATCCACTGAATTATGTCCACAGTTAGAACAAAGAAGGTGTGCACAGTTCATGAAGATTGTCAATCTGTAGCAAATGTTAGAACAAGTCATAAATCTAGTAGGAGCAGTTTCATTCCCAACAATGACCAGCACAGATCCAGAGACAACTACACTCACCAGAGATGTCTCTGCCCTACATGATTATGGGGTTTAGCTCTTCCCAAATGGGAACAAAGAGAAAGAAAAGGGCTGGTGATATGGTCTCGTTCTGTATCACCACCCAAATCTCATCTTGAATGGTAATCTCCACATGTGGAGGGAGGGAACTGCAATTCCCACATGTAGAGGGAGGGAACTGCAATCCCCACATGTGGAGGGAAGGAGCTACAATCCCCACATGTGGAGGGGGCGCCCTGCAATCCCCACATGTGGAGGGAGGTACCTGCAATCCCCATATATGGAGAGAGGGACCTGCAATCTCCACATGTGGAGGGAATGGGATGATTGGATCACGGGGCAATTTCCACCATGCTGTTCTTGTGATAGTGAGTTCTCATGAGATCTGATGCTTTATAAGCAGTCTGACATTCCTCTGCTTGAACTTCTCTAATTGCCATGTAAAGAAGCTCCTTGCTGCCCCTTTGCCTTCCACCATGACTAAGTTTTCTGAGGCCACCCCAGCCATGTGGGACATTGAGTCAATTAAACCTTTTTCTTTATAAATTACCCAGTCTTAGGTTCACCTGAGGTCAGGAGTTCAGGACCACCCTGGCCAACATGGTGAAATCCTGATTCTACTAAAAATACAAAAATTAGCCAAATGTGGTGACACACATCTGTAATCCCAGCTACTCAGGAGGCTGAGGCAGGAGAATCGCTTGAACCCAGGAGGCAGAAGTTGCTGTAAGCTGAGATGACGCCACTGCACTCCAGCCTGGGTGACAGAGCAAGACTGTCTCTAAAAATAAAAAATAAATTACCATTTTCAGGCAGTTCTTTATGGCAGTGTGAAAACGGACTGATTCAGATGAATAAAATGGAAGAAACAGAAGTCTGAAATGTTGAGTTTCCCATCAAGTGTGACGATGCTTTAAACTAAAATTGTGGCTAAATTAATGTGCCTAAATTTGACTGCAAATTCAACTAGTTGGGACTGAATATACCAGAATGCCATAAAATAAGTTGTCTGCTCTAGACAGCTTGAGAGAACTTGAGAACAAAATGGAGTTTTAAGTATAGAAAACTAAAACGTTATATTTCTGTGCCCCTGAGTGATCATGTGTAAATGTATACCTGATACACTATGTTGATTTTTGCTAAATTGTCTTGTTCCCCCTAAAGCTGAAGACAACATGTCAAAACACTTCTACCTATTGCAATAAAGAGAACTTTAAGTGTAATCCCAGGATGTTACATAGAGAAGAGATCTTCAAAGTAATGTTAGATTTCTGAAGTTGTTATAAATGCAAGCTTCAGATTCCCAAAATCTGTGTGCAGATCATGGCTGTACCACGTGCCAGCCACATACAAGCTGGATCTTCCTGCTAGCCAGTAAGATCCTGGGCTGCTTACTTCAGTGTTGAGCCTGAGTATCCTCCTTTATTAAACAGAAATAACATATACTTCACAAAGGTTGCTGTCAATTTAATAAAGATGTATATGTAATACACTTACCACAGGACCTAGCATGTGATAAATACTCAAAAAAAAAAAAAAATGATAGCTGGAACCAGTCTAGCCCCACATTTTTCAGAGAAGGAAATACTGAGCCAAAAGTTTCAGTGGTTCATCAAAAAATAGCATCTGTTATTAAAAGAACTAATTATATTTTTCAGGTTTAAACAGGGTATTCATTTTCAGAAAATAGGTCAGAGTCCTGTATCATAATTGTTTTATTTTCATTATCAGGACTATCTTTAGGGGCAGGAAATTCAATTTGCGACTATAACTGGCAAAGAGAGGCATTTACAGTACACATATTTCATGGAGACACTTCAAGCTTAAGACCAAGATAAAGATAAAGCTATAACACTATACTTGCAACAAAAAGATTTTTTTAAAGCACCTTACTTGAAATTTTGAAAGTTTACTATTAGTTACCCTAAATATGACCAAGCTAACTCTTAAAGCGAAGTTAGTCCTCAGCCCCTGGTAAGAACTCCAGCTTGTCTCAGATGGAGCTATTACTGTAGTCGTGTTATGCAGTGGTAATTGCAATAGCTGATATGTTATCAAGCACCTTCTATGAGACAACACTGTGGTAAGCATTTCACCCTTCATAAGCTCATTTTATACTTAAAATAACTCTTGAAAGATGTCCTGTTACCACTCCCATTTTAACATGAGGAATCTCTCAGAGGTAGCCAACCTACATGGTTGTTTAGAAGCCAGGATTTCAACCAGAATCTAACTTAAAGCTGGTCTTGATTTCCTTTTTGCTCAAATCCTGAGCAATTTCCTCTGTACTTCCCAAGTGCAGACAATGGTAACAGTACCCTTTCTATTTCCGTCAAGGTCTTGGTTTATCAAAAGCAGTGTCCTCTTCTTCGAGCCATCATGTATTCCACTTTTAATTAATATTCATTGCTGGATAAACAAAGGTGAGCTACGACTACCTCTCAGCAGTAAAAACCCAACTACCTTTGTCCATGATGATTATTAAGTAATCATTAAGTCCATCCCTCCTGAGTAGTGTGGCTGCAGTACACAGGCTGGAAATGACAATAGAAACTGGAACCCAAGTAGTCACTTTCCATTCAAAGACCTCATGTTTGACCACTATTTCTTAATTGTATTACTAGCTATGGCCTCAGTGAGGCAGCACTGGTAATAAAAGAAACTCACAGATCTCTGACAGTCTATCCTAACTTCAGAATTAGGCAATCTTTGGCAAAATCAATTTCTTTGAATCTCTGTTTCTTCGTCAGCAAAACAGATCTTAAAGCACCTTCTCACTTGAGTGTTATGAAGCTGCAGTGTGGTAATGTTTGTGAAATGCTATGGTATCAAAAGTCTGAATTGTCCCAAGATGCTGGAGAAAATACCAAACCTGTGAAGATCGGTTGCCAGACTGACATTGGTAAGGGAATGATGTTATTTCCTGGTGTAGGAATTAGTTCCAAAATAAATGGCAAAATTAAAATAAGAGACTCTTGTCTCTACATTATTTTGTACTTTACCTACTTTTGGAGGTGTTCCTAAACACCATTTTCCTTGTTTTCAGATCCTAGACAGTTTTCCATGGATCAAGTGCAAAAAATGACAGTAGCTTTTTCTATTCCTTCAGAGACTTTGTTTTTCATTTTTTGCTTCTTCCTCATGGTATCATTCTTCTCCTTCTTTTCCATCAGTGCTCACTGATGGATGATGAACTTTTGGCAAGGATGAACTAAAGCCACTTCTTAGTAGTAAAAATCAGACCACTCTTTTTCACAGTGAATTCTCTCATCCTTCAGGACATTTCCATCTCAGCATCTTTCAAGTGCCTTACCCTCTTAGGATGAATATCAGTAACTCCAGGGTTGAAGTTGAATGGAAAGAAACTAAAAGAATCACAGACATTTAAAACTGGCGTCATCTTAGCTATCACCAGTCTCCCCTCTTTTAATCCACAATCAGTTAACCGTGAATTTTTAGTATATAACTAAGCTAGTAATTAATTGCATTGATGCCTTTAACTTTACGTAATCCTCACAAAAATCCCATAAGCTACTTTTATCCTCATTTTAGGGAAAAATGAAACAAAGATTAGGAGAGGTTACTTGCTTGTCAAATAATTGGGCAGTAGCAATACTGTGCCTATTCTCAAGGTCCCTCTCTTCCAGGTGAGGAAACCAATTTGTTTTAAATTCAGACCAATAACTGCGCATTATCTGTAATATCCAAAGCATATTGCCCAGATGAATTGGCCAGCAACAGACTGAAAATCAAATAAATACTAATATAAAATGCTAAATGCCAAGGGTAACAGCCTTCAAAATAAAATTTCAATTAAATAACAAAAAAAACCACCTCGTTTGTTGTATATGGTTTACATTATGCTCTTGCTTCATTTATAACAGTGAAGACTGGTGAAAAATGTTCTTCCTCAGATATTCCTAAAAGAGAATTCACCCAAAGTTGCATTTTGCTTGTTTCACTGGTAGGAAAGATGAGATAGAGAAAAGAGACTGATAAATTATTTATGAACAAGACTGCTTCACTGATCAGATTTGGTGATGAAAACTTCTTTGAAAACCCATGAGGAACATTCTTAACGGAAATTATTTGCACTTCTCTTGGGTTGTCACTTTTTTTCCCCCTGCTATTAGTTCGATTTTGGCTTCGCAGTCACCACTGTGCAGAAATGTAACAGCAAACACAATGAAAAGCCTTTCCACATGATTATTTTCAAAAGTAATAAGACATGTGTGACCTGGAAAATCAGCCCTTCCAACGTGTCAGGTAAGGAGGTAGATGATTATATTTTTAAAAGCTGCCTTTATCTCTGCATTGTGCATGAACTCAGAGGCAAAATTTTAGGGACCAAGAGTGGACTTTTGCTGCCATCTACTGGTATGTGATGGAAGAGCAACATATGCTTCTGAGCTTTCTCAAATAAGGATGAGAGAACTGAAAGTTGGGAGATTCTTTTGATCAGGTAGAAAGTCCTTGTAGAGAGGAATTTATACAGCCAGTCATGAGGCCGTATGTACCTTCTGCTAGAGAATTTTTAATAGCAACCCTCACCTATAATCTAATGATTTTACCAATGAGAAAAGAAGCCACTTTCCACTCATTTCTTCAATCACAGTAAGTCTGAGTATGTCTATATTTATATTCATTCTCTTGAAGCTTAAAACTGAGAAGGAATAGCATAACCATTTTGGTTACTCATATGAGCCTTTGTTATCAGAACAAGCTCTGAACAATTATACGCTGCCTGGAAATTCAGGCAAGTTATTTCACCTCTTTAAATATTATTTTTCTTAATACAGAAAATGGGCAACACTTCGGTGTCATTGTTTATCCATTTGTTCCATGTACACTCACTGAGATGCTTGGCATGAGGATTAAATGTGCTAATACACATAAAGTTCTCTGCAAATACCTTACACACATAAGCTCCCAATAAAGGCCAATTGTTGCCTCTAAACATCATCACCCCTAACTTCCTTTCATGGCACAGTGACTAATGATTTCAAATTTGTAATACTGAAGGAAGGAAGGTACCCAAAATGACTTCATTAGATTGTAAGTTTCCCTAAGAAATTAGAAATCTACTTTCTGTGCCTCAAGGAAGCCTGTAACGAGAAGAAAGGATGGTGATGCCAAAAGAGAAAGACAAGTACATTGATCAGAAGATTTCTGCATTGAGTCTATATGAATGGTAGAATATATCTGAATTCCAGTCCAGTTATCACAATAGACTCAAAGACAGTGAAATGATTCAATAAGACTCAGAAGTTTCAAAGAACAAATGTATGTGGAGAATATGATTATACTCAGGTTATTTCCTTTTGGTTGCACATATTTGTTTTACGAGTAGCACTTTTGATTTGGCCAGATGTGCAGATCCAGGGAAAATTGGAAGTTATGTTCTCGGGAGGGAGAATGAGAAGGAAATAGAAGCAGAACTACTTTCTAATGAATTTCAACAGATGATATATGTAAGTATGTGAGATTTTTAAAGCACTTACTTTATAATAGCTTTATAATCATCACTATTAAAAAGATTTAGGAAAATGATCCTGCCATACTCACAAGACTTCCTCCAACAGGTCCATTATATGCCTACACTACACTGTAGTCCATTAAGGGTGCAATGGCAGTAAGTGTGAGAATAACAATTGTACATACCTTACTTTTAAAATGCTTTATGGCTAAAAAATGCCAACCTTCATCTGAGCTTTCAGTGAGTTATAATATTTTTTGCTGGTGGAGAGTCTTGCCTCCACATTGATGGCTGCTGACTGATAGGGTAGTGGTTGCTGTGGTAAGTTCTTAAAATAGAACAGTTAACTGGGCGCAGTGGCTCACAGCTGTAATCTCAGCACATTGGGAGACTGAGGTGGGCACATCACCTGAGGTCAGGAGTTCGAGACCAGCCTGGCCAATATGGTGAAAACCCATCTCTACAAAAAATACAAAAATTAGCCAGGTGTGGTGGTGCTTGCCTGTAAGCCCAGCTACTTGGGAGGCTGAGGCAGGAGAATCACTTGAACTCAGGAGGCGGAGGTTACATGAGCAGAGGTGGCAGCACTGCACTCCAGCCTAGGTGACAGAGTGAGACTTCATCTCAAAAATAAAAAATAAAACAACAGTGAAGTTTGCTGCATTGACTCCTTTTCTCATGAACAATTTCTCTGTAACATGCAATATTGTTTGATAGCATTTTAGCCACAGTAAAATGTCTTTCAAAACTGGAGTCTATCCTCTCAAACCCTGACATTGCTTTATCAACTAGGTTTATGTAATATTCTAAGTTCTTTGCTGTCATTTCAACATCGTTACAGCATCTTCACCAGGAGTAGATTCCATCTCAAGAAACCACTTTCTTTGCTCATCCATAAGAACTACTCTTCATCCATCCAAGTTTTATCATGAGATTATGACAATTCAATCCCATCTTCAGGCTCCACTCCCAATTCTACTTCTCTTGCTATTTCCATCACATCTATGGTGACTTCTTCCACTGACATCTTGAGCCCCTCAAGATCATTCATGAGGGTTGGAATTAAATTCTTCCAAATTCCTGTTGATGTTGATATTTTGACCTCTTTCCACAAATCACAAATTCTTAATGGTATCTAGAATGATAAATTTTCTCCAGAAGGTTTTCAATGTATTTGGCTCAGATCCATTAGACAAATAACTACCTATGACAGCCATAGCCTTACAAAATGTATTTCTTAAAAATAAGACTTGGGAGTTGAAATTGCTTCTTGATCCATGGGCTGCAGAATGGATGTTGTGTTCACAGATATTTAAAAAATGACATTTACAAGGTGTGCATTCTCCTTGCACATCTTCACATAGCTGCTGGGTGACTAGGTGCATTGTTAAGGAGCAGTAAAATTTTGAAAGTAATCTTTTTTTCTGGACACAAGGTCTCAACAGCAGGGTAATATGTTCAGTAACCATGCTGTAAACAGATGTGGTATCATTTAGCTTCATTGTTCCTTTAGAATTTTTCTTTCTGCTGATGACTCCCAAAGGTTTTTGCTTTTTTTTTTCCCACTATTTTTATTGTAGAATTCATTTTTCAAAAAATGATATCACACTTATGTCCTGATATGTCGAAGAAGAAAAGACACACTGAATTAGTGGAAGCAACAGTGGAGACCAGGAAACACCAAAATTTCCCAATTTGCTCCTACTGAATGAACCAGGGGGATCGCTAGAAAAAAAGCAGTGAGAAAACCCCTTATTTTGGCTATCTGTATTTTTCCAGCGTGAACTCTTCTTTGAATAGACCTTACCTGAGCAAATGGAACCATAAACACCAATGGAGAAAGATGTAGAACCTCTTCTCATGCCCTCGCAGGCATCTCACATTGCTAGGAATTGGTTCTTAGGCGACAGGTAATGAAAAGACTCAATAGAGACTGTATTTGCAAGCACAGAGGATGTTGAAATGCTCAGTTCGCCAATTCTAGTACTTTGTTTAGTTGTTTGCTGTTCACTGAGTTAATCCTCAAACTGCTGGGGGACGGGGTGAGACATATGGAAAGTTATTGAACATTGCAAAAATGGCATAATGAAGTAAAACAACCCAATTCTGCACAAGTGTTGTGGTATTTGGGACACATTTTACAAGTCTTGGAGTTCCTTGGTCCTTTGGCCACAAAGCTCCAGCTATGTGGATGTAAGTTGAGTCTGACAGTCAACTAATAAAATATGTCCTAGAACAACAGACTCAGTCCCTAGCCCACTTTCTTCCTTATGCTAACTAGTCTTTTATGTTCAAAGGTTGAAAAAATGATGCTCCTGCTCACTCTGAAGCTGTTGTTGGTGATGCCAGTGGTGGTGCCCTCTAAAAAGTGTGGCTTTGCACTTCAGCCAGCAGCACCAATTTTGCTTCTTGAATGTGTCTATCCAAAGAGATACTTTTTCTAAATAAAGTTACATCAGCATTTGGCCAAAATAATAATTATAATAATAATAATTTTAGCCCTTATAAAGTAGCTCCTTTTGAGTACACCAGTAAACAATTAAATGTTTTGGAATGTGTATTTTATTCCTTATTTTTTAGTGATTAAAAATTATTTTTCTTATTTCTGTAGAAGATCAGTCCAAAAGTTGCATATGCATTTTTCAAGTTTGTTCAAAATAAGAACTACATGGAAGTTTTATTGTTTAGAAGTTTTAGAATACATTCCAAGCTATATTTCTGTTTTCAGTGGGTCATAATTTTTTTTTGAGATGGAGATTTGCTCTTGTTGCTTAGGCTACAATACAATGGGGTGATCTCGACTCACCACAACCTCTGCCTCCCAGGTTCAAGCAATTCTCCTGCCTCAGCTTCTCGAGCAGCTGGGATTACAGATATGCACCACCATGCCTGGCTAATTTTTATATTTTCAGTAGAGACAGGGTTTTTCCACGTTGGTCAGGATGGTTTTGAACTCTTGACCTCAGGTGATCCACCCACCTTAGCCTCTATAATTTCCATATTTTTTCAATTCTGTATGCTCTTATGCCACTCAATATTAGTAATTGCTTCACTAAAAGTTTTCTAATTATTCTTCCTTTGTAATATAATCTAAAATTTTGAAAATAATTTTAAAATACTATTATGGTTAGAATGTATTGAGTTTTTTAGAAAACAAAACTTTTCTGTCCTCTGCCAAAATGTTTTCCATAATAAATACACACATCTTCAAAAAAGTTTTTTCAGTGAAAACAAATCAACCCAATTGTTTTCTGTTTTCTGTCTAAAAAGGGAAGCAGAATATGAAATAATCTGAAAACCTCTCACACAGTAGATGAAGTAGAAATATAAAAATTAGATGATTGGTTGGATAATTATAACCTTACAAATAATAAACCACAAAGATGTAGCCTAAAATTCCTTCATCATGTCCCACAGAGGTATATATGAATAAACAAGCCTTGCAGGAAAATAGTTACTTTGATTTGCATGTGACAATTTATTTATTTAAGCTACTCAGCATTCGAACCCCCTATCACGTTTGAAGAATTCCCCAGTTTATTAGTTTTGGGTAGACAGCAAAGACCTCCTTTAGAAAATGGCAATGCTCTCTGATTGCTTTTTTAGCATCGCTTCTTTACTTGGCATTGACTAAGGGACCTCCAGTAAGATTTATCCTGGCTTGACTTTGACCCGGTAGCTAGTGATGCAAGAGAGACAGAATGGAGAGCTCTCTCTTTGCTCATGGCAGCAGGCATTGTGCTGGATGCAAGGCTGAGTGTCTGGTCCACAATTACTAGTCATACTAACTCCAGAATCTGGTGTTTGGCAGCGGGGACAGCAGTTTGCTCAGCAGATGTGTTCTGAGTGAGGCATGCTGCTGTATTCTTCTGCTCTCCCAGTAATTCCACAAGCTTCACGATAAAATTAATTCATTTTGCTTAATCTACTTAGACACAGCTTCTTTTGCTTGCCATGAAGAACTATGGATTAATTCCTCAAGACCTTTGAACCACAAGAGTTACCATTTACTTGTACACCAGTTAGGATTTTTCAAATTGACTTAGGTTTACCTGGCCAACACCAGGTATACTTATATATTAGAACTTAGCCCTGCTTTTTTTTACATATACAACATTATTTAGCACAGTGGCATCCAGTTGTGTGTATTAAGTCAAAATTCGTCAATCAATTGAATAACTGATGAACGACAAAAAAAGAGAAAATAATTATCTGTTCTCTCTTTGCTATCCCACATAAGATTGTTTCTTTTTAACCTAATGACCTAAAATAGAGGGTAAGGAACTGCTTTAAAATAAAGTTAACTAAATCCACATCCTTGGTTCTGCCTCATCTCAAGCTTGTATAGGTAAAAAGCCAAGCTCAATGCCAATTACCCTGTTAGGTCTAATGCAACAACAAATGTGAGGCAAAAGTGATTTCATTATTTTTATGCAACTCATTGAGCAGTTGGGTATGGCTATCCGTCCTCTTCAGGGTATTTAAACTAAAAGTCCATGTTCAAAAAGAAACTAACATAGCAATGTATATATTTCACAGTGCATTCATGGGGAATCTGTTGTTCACATAGAAACTCTACATGTCTTTTATTTCCATCACCAACATTATATTCTCTGAGATTCTAAGTGAGAGAACTGGAGCACTCATATTATGTCACCTGCAAGTCACTGGCAAGAAAAGTTCAAAATCAGGAGATAGTCAATGACCACAGCATGTGCTATCATGTGCTATCAAAAACAAACAAACTGGCAAGAAAAGTCCAAAATCAGGAGATAGTCACAACATCTTGAAAAACAGAAAGTGGGAAGTCCCAGACTGGACAGTTTAATAAAATTAAACTTAGCAAAAGGATGATTTGAATTATTTGTTCAAATGAAATAATCCATCAAATATTGAGTTAAGAATCAGGGAGTGTGAAGGGGTCCAGTAGGGAGTGTTCAAAAAAATTTGTTGAATAAAGAAAGTCATTTTTAAAGCATTCCATAAATAATAATGTTAAGGTGAGGGCTAAATACAGATGGACAATTTCCCTATCATTTCTTTGAAACTCTGTTAGCCGTCTTATCCCTTTCTACCTGCCATTTATACACTCTCTCTCCTCGTCTCATCCCCAAATTATTTAGTAACACGTGATGCTGCAGTCCACATGCAAATCCAAAAACGTTGTTGATTATTATCCACTACTTTGAAACAAATTGTAACTTGTAGAGGGTAGATTATCCAGTGCTGCATTACAAAATAGCACTGCTCTGCCTTTCAAATAATGGTTTGCAAATATTTCTCCTGTACTGTGGTGGAGGGATTTGGAGATGGGGGTTGTAAAGGCTCTGCTATGTGAACTCACTGGGTCACAGCAAAGAGAGCAAACTCCATCTCTTGTTGTCAACAAAACAATGATAAATGTTGTATTTCATTTTCTAAAGCATCATCTTTCAAGAAAGCAGCCAAACAAGTAAAAATTGGATATCTCAGCATACATAATACTTTATTTCCACCTGCCACTGATACTTGCTGCTGACAAATTGGTATAAATATTTGAGATGCTAAAAAAAAAATTGAAGTCATTGTGCTGAAACCAGTGAATACATTCTTGAAGAGATGAAATGGAGTTGGTCTTAATAAGGGGAAAGACACTATTCACATAGAGATAGGGGTTTCTACATCTCTCTATGGTTCTCAACTTCCTTAGGGGAGGAGGATCCTCTTCCTGGGGCAAAGTTCTACCACATTACTAATTTGGACACCTCTTTCAGTTAAATGTCTCAAAGACAGATTTCAGTTTTATTGAGTCTAGCCATAAAAAATATTACATTAAATATTTATGAAGGAATAACATCTTTATTACTTTTTAATTAATTCTTTAAGAATACCTTTTGGTGTTTTAAAATTGGTTAACAGTAATAAAAAGCCCCAGAAGAGAAAGAACAAAAATGAAGGATATTATAGACAGGCAGTGATAGGAGTACAGGTTCCTATCAGCTTCCTTGGTTTTTTTTTTTTGTTTTGTTTTGTTTTGTTTTGAGCCAAGGTTCTACATTTATGCTTTGGTTCCCTGAGGAAGCTCTTATTTTCAGAATTATAGTACTATTATCTGGGAAGAAGTGCTTGGTAAATAAAAGAGACTTTCTGGTCAGAAAGACCTGGGTTCCAGTACTGACTTGGATAAAGTAACCACTCTGTGCCTCAGTTGTCATCTCTGACAAACGGGGGAAAATTCTAACAATTTAAATGTTTGGTTTTAAAAAGAAATGATAAAACATTAAAAAGCACAATGCCAGGTATGTAGTGAGCACTCAATTAATATTAGCCACTACTAGTATTAATATTTTTCTTTCTCCAAAACTGACGCCAGACTGTCCCACAGTCTGTGGTTATATTGCTGCTGATTTAAGATGTGAGTCGGCCAGGTCAGGTGGCTTACACCTGCAATTCCAGCACTTTGGGAGACAGAGGTGGGTGAATCATCTGAGGTCAGGAGTTCAAGACCAGCCTGGTCAACATGGCAAAACCCCGTCTTTACTAAAAATTCAAATATTAGCTGGGCATGGTGGTGGGCCCCTGTAATCCCAGCTACTCAGGAGGCTAAGACAGGAAAATCACATGAACCCAGGAGGCAGAGGTTGCAGTGAGCTGAGATCGCGCCATTGCACTCCAGCCCGGGTGAAAGAGCGAAACTCTGTCTCAAAAACAAAAACGAAAACAAAACAAACAAAAAAAGATCTGAGTCATCTAAGATTTGACTCTAATTCAGCTCTATTTCCTAAATTAACCATCTTATGTATTAATATCTTCTGATTTGTGTGTCAAGGTTTATTTTTCACAATTACCTTTTCACTCCCTTCTTAAAACAGCATTGCCACCACGTAGTTTTTCAAATTACAGCTTTCAAAGCCTTAACTTACACAACTGCCCAAATGGCCATCTTTTTCTCTTCTTAATTACAGTACATATTTTTAAAAAATCCTTGGGAGGGCAATTCTGTTCTTCCATCATTTATGAAAGTCCATCTCAGAACAAAAGGGGGAAAAAATAGACATATTGGTTTTGTGTCAAGAGTAAAGTGTCCCCACTCTTTTCTTTACCCTCAGTTACTTCTGCAGTTATTCTCAGTCAGAGTTGTATGAATGAAATGTACTAATTTCAAAAGTCATGCTGGCCTTTGGACTAAATGAAGGTTAACTAGATATCCCTCCAGCCCACCCATTCTCTAGGCCCATGGACCCTGAGGACCACCAGGTACTCTACAATTTGCACTGTAGGATATGAGATGCTGAAAAACTTGGAAATGAATGCAACTCATTCTGCTCTAACCGTATGGGTTCCTGCCTAGTTCATCCAGGGAAGTAGAACATAAGAGAAAGGGAGAAATAGCAAGCCAAGGCGAAACTTCCTTCATGTCAGAAATGTAAGTTTATAATTAGTCACAGAGAACAGACACAGTGAGCACAAAAAAGTATTACTATTTGTTTTTACTTTGTCTTTTATATCACGCTTTCTCTTCTCTGCTTCAATCCAACTTTCTTTTAAGAAAATAAAATCTTAATGCTGAAATTTACCAAGAAAATGTATTTCACTTCAAATGAAAACCAACGAGACTGCTGGTTCTTTCATCAATTGTATAGATATCCCACTGAGTAACAAGTTTAGTGGATGACACAGGAATGTTTTAGCAGATAGATTATCCTAAAACATTACCATCATCTCGTGCACATTAACATAACTTTCTCAAGCTGTGGAATTTATGAGAAGCTGGAAAGTTTGCTGACTCCATGTTTTCTGAAGATGGTCTTCCAGGAAGACTCCATATACTGTTAGCTCTTTCCTTTTATGTAGTGGTTATGCTTTACCATTTAGAAGCTATTTTCTCTTGCAAAACAATAAAATAAAGCAAAGCTGCTTTCTCAGTCTCCTAAACTGTGAGGGACCATCAGCTTTGATGATATCAACCAGCATGAATGTCAAAATCTCTTTCCATATACTGCTACCTATAAATTTATGAAGGTTCAAATCTGCCTGGAATTGGGATATTTTAAGTGTTTCAGTTATAGCAACCAAAATATTTTTATAAAACTTTTACTGAACACTTTAGCATATTGTCTGGTACTGGGTAATTATATTAAAGTAATTGTTTCATTTAATGGGCCTACAATCCACTGAGAAAGGTACTATTATTCCCCCCATTTTTTCAGTTGAAGCATGAATCTTGGGAGACGTGTCCCAATGGTAAGCAGTATGCCCCAAAATAAATGGAGAAAACTAATCAAGTCTGATTGGAGACTGGATTTGCTTCACCACTAAGTTTGGCTTGTTGTCAGTTAATACAGCATATCAACAAAAAGCATCTACAAATATTTTTAAGGCACAGACACTAAGAAGATAATTAATGTGAAAGAAAAGGAATCCTAGAGATGTGATGAGATAAAATAAAATAAGGATGGAGTCTACTACATCAACTGCCCCCATCCCTTTCTGTGTGAAAAAATAACCATGCTGAGATCAGAAATAAAAAGGACTCTTTGTTTCCAATGCAGAAGACAAAGCATCAGGCATCTGAGGATGAGTACCGGAGCTGTCACTCTCTTCCTGTTTCCTGCTTGAGGGTCCAATTAATTTTTTTTAAGTTGGAGTTTGTGTTTATTCGTTACCAATAGCTACATTATTCACTTTGATTCTCTAGGCATACAAACAGTTGGGCTTGTAGGAGGCAAGAGGCAAAGAGAGCAGTGGCTGCTATCTGCTCAGATCATAGAGGGCAGCCTGTCAGCCAAGAGCTTATTAAAGCCATTCCTTCCCAAGAATGCTTATCAACTGCAGGGGTTGAAGTCCATCCTGAACCTTGTGCAGAGTCAGCATGGCCAGAGCTCAATGGAGTCTGACTGGAGATTTACATGCTTCCCTCTCTGACAGTATCAGTGTCACAACTGCCAGTGCTTTCTACAAGACACCAAATGCCCCTGTGATGAAAAGCAAATAATTCCACTAAACAACTGGGGCATCTAAGTGCTAAATGAATATCCAAATGAGTCAACCTTTGTATCATTTGATTAATCGTAAAGTGCTAATGAAATATACAGTGGTATTAAAATACAGATGGCTTTCAGATATTATATTGCAACCTCTCAACAACTCGGGAAGGTTCATTATGTTGACAGTTTTCAGGTAACAGCATGGTACTCCAAATATTTTCTCAAAGGTTTCAGGACCATGAAATAGTATCGTCTGGACTGAAACGTGGATTTTTTTCATTGTCATTTCAGCAACTTTTCCACTGTATCATAGCTATTGCATTTTGATTTTGTTGTTGTAGCTGTTGTAACATGAGTATCTTCAAACACAATGATGCAGGAGAGAGTTTACATCACTAATATTAAACCAATCTCATGGCTATATCTTCTGGTGTTGCTTTGTTAATTAAATAAGAATAACAACCTTAGGTCTTCAAGGTTCTGTGCCAGCCTGCTATTTTTTAATTTTCCCATGCATGCTAATAAATGCCAATACATTGTACCCATAGTCACTTTTTTTATGCCATTTTTTTAATACCACCAAGTCAAGAATTTCCTATATCTGCCTGGAAGAAATTCGTTTAATTTCCCTATTTTTGCAAAATCTGAAGAAACCCTAATGAAATGTAATATCCCATAGTGAAATAATATATTCGATTTCCTGGAAAGCTACTGCCTGATTTTCTTCAGCCATAGTCTGGTGTCTTTGACTCTCTTGGTTTATGGACCTGTGCTAATCTCGTTGTATTAAAAACTGGTTAGAGTTCATGTACTTTATTAAAGGCAAGCCCTTCTTGTCTACCTTTTCTGTCCAGGTGAGAACTGACACTTTTGAAACTGAAATAACCCAAATATCTGAGCCAGAACAGTCTTTCTTTCCAAATTACTCACATGTGTCCCAAACTGTTGGTGAGCTGGAGCTGAGTGGCTCTTGGATTTCCTTGCGTAGTTAGTCCCTCCACTCCAAGCAGTTAACTTACAGGCCATGTGGTGTGAAACTTGCTTTTCCAATTGGAGCTGTCTTTTCAATTCCAACCATAGTCAATGCTGATTAAATGTCATCACCTATAGATTGATTTTTGATCCTAAAATGCCATAAAGCATTCATCTCAGAATTGTTCCAAGGAAGTGACCATCAGCATCTCAAAAACCACTACCAGCAGCATGTTTCGTCAATCAATATATTCAGTGCTTTCTTTAAAAATCTGAAACAAATCCAAGTTCTCCCAGACTCGAAGTCAAGTCCAGATGCATGAAAAATGTTAGTGATTTTTCCCCATAATTGGCTATGTTTCACATATTTTTGTAAAGATTTAGCATTTCAGGTAAATAATGTTATTTAGTGGTTTTATTTGGTAGCATTCAAAAAGCCAGTTTAAAAAAAGAGGCTATGGTTGACTTTTCCTTTTCATTCATAGATTTGTTTAACTTCAAGTAATGCTAGGGTATAATTTTGCGGGAACAACAACAACAAAAAAGTTCAAATGACCACAAGCACTCAGCATTCATAAAATTCAGTCAACTGCTATGAAAAATGCAACTTAAGCTAACTGAGAAACCGTAATCTGGACTAAGGAGTGACCTTATTTAGAACAAAAGCTATGAATCAAACTGCAAATCTACAAACCTGAATAAAATCTAAGCCTGCAAAGAGAGCTTAGAGCTGAAAAGGAAAGTTTACTCTTTACATATTCATTATGAAGAAAAGGGTGTTCTAATATTGATACTTAAAATTTATACTAACAATGTTAAAATACATACAAAGAAGAAGAAAGCAATTTTCACTGTGGTATCAAATTTATGATATTCTTAATAAAAAGGGACTGGGATGATTTTTGTTTAATCAGAAAATTTGTTTTAAAAAGAGAGTCATAAAAATTTAGGCACACACAAATTAAGCTTTTTTTTTTTTACCTTAAACAACAAACTAAGCTTTTTTTTTTTTTTTTTGAAATGTAGTCTTGCTCTGTCACCAAGGCTGGAGTGCAGTGGTGGGATCTTGGGCTCACTGCAACCTCCGCCTTCTGAGTTCATGCAATTCTCCTGCCTCAGCCTTTAATGTAGCAGGGACTAAAGACGCCCACCACCATGCCTGGCTGGTTTTTGAATTTTCAGTAGAGACTAGAAATGGGGTTTCACCAGGGTGGCCAGGCTGGTCTCAAACTCCTGATCTCAAATGATCCAGCTGCCTCGGCCTCCCAAAGTGCTGAGATTATAGATGTGAGCCATGGCACTCAGGCTTAGCAATCTTTTGTTGAAGGTCAAGCCCTCTTCTTTGAAAACATATCCAATAATTGAAGTTTTAGCTTACTTTTCTTGCATAACAACACATGTATTGTATCATCCAAGACTCTCAGTTCTAATTGCTTTAAAGAAAAGGGAGAATTTAGGCAGCTACAAAGCAATCTCAATGCAAGATGCTTCTAGATACTTTTTTTCCAGTCTTTTAAAAACTCTCACCAACATCTAATTTGATTTCATTATGTTGACAATTTGCCTTTATCAAATGTTTAAAAAGCATTCAACTTAGTTTTATAGAGACAAGTTTGTTCTCTAACATATGATTCATTGGCTTACGTAACATTAGGTAAATTACACAATTAGAATAAAGGGCACAACTGATACACAGGTTTGGGAACAAAGACAACTGACTCTTGGTAAATATAAAATTCAAGTAGGGGGTTTAACTTTTATGAAAGTTCAGCATCCTGGAGGCATCAATCATATGTCTGTATCTGTTAGCTATTACCATAATAATGCAATAAACACAAGACCATAGTGTCTCATAACAACAAATATTTACATTTCTCATTTACAGGTTTCTGGATCCTGTTTCAGCTGAGCTGGGTTCCAGACTGCAGGTTAGAATAGGCATACTTTCTATATCTCACTCTAGATCCCAGAAAGAAAGGATAATGGCTAGCTGGGGCCTGTTCTTTCATGATGACAGAAGAGTAAGAGAGCCAAGCTAAACCATAAAAATCCATGTCGTCTCCTCTTACGTCAGATCTACTAGCATTCCATTGGCCAAAGTAAGTCGTATGGTCAAGTCCAAAGTCACAGAGAAGGAAAGTACACTCAATCTATCGTTGAGCCGTGTCAAGAGAATGGCTCCAGAATTCTACAACAGGTGAAGAATTGCAGCTAATATCTCTATCTACTCCAACGTTTTACAGAGTGAAAAAGCAGAGTGTTTAATCCAGGGAATCTGTTATGTGGAAATCAAGAGAGATTTGATTAGACTTAGAGTCAAATGAAATAATGAATACAACGAACTCTACACTAATTTATTGGTCGTTTCATTCACTAACCCATACAATCCACAAAAGTATACTGTGTCTCTTTTATGTATCTAATATTCTGGAGATATGAAAAAAAAATTTTAAAGTTTCATTTGCCCTTGACTGCCTAATGGATTATCTATGTTGAGAGATAAAGAATGATTCAGACTAAACAGTAAAACAGAAAAAAAATGTGGTTCTTTGACTTTGAATGCCACTAGGAAA
Source organism: Cacajao melanocephalus (assembly GCA_963573385.1). Taxonomy (NCBI): domain Eukaryota; kingdom Metazoa; phylum Chordata; class Mammalia; order Primates; family Pitheciidae; genus Cacajao; species Cacajao melanocephalus. Next base: position 8,272 of record CAUYLG010022376.1, on the reverse strand, counting down.
ACAATACATTTAACTTCATAATACGCTTCTGTATGAACCAATGATAAAATCAGCTAACATGCTTTGATTATTGTTAACAGCAAATTATTACAAACTGCCTTTTACCTCCCTCTCTTCAGATTGTCACACTAGGTATATTAAGTGTGTGAGAGAGAAGGAAGACAACATATTCCCTGAGACTAGGACACCCTGAAGTGCTCTCAGAATAAGTTACCTGGACAACACCAAATCAATAAATAGTTGTGCATTTTACAAAGGAGAGAAGTTTTGATAACGGGAAACAGAACAATTACTGTCCTAAAGATACTTACATTTTTCTTGCAGACAAATGTTAAGTACACTTATAGAGGTTACATACAGTAGAGGAAAGAATACTGTATCATCAAGGATTCTATTTCAATTCCTTAAAGTGGAATAAGAACTTAAACCCTCAGGAAAGAGACTGAAATTCTAGTGCTTACTCTATTGCTAGTGATGTCACTTTTGGCAAAGCACCTAGCATTTGCAAGTGTTGTCTTCCCTACACTTTCCCTCCCAAGGCTCTTCTCCTCTCAAGGCTGGGATAAATGGGGCCCTTTGATTTCTTTACATCTTAATCCTATTTCTATTACCTGATCTATTAAATTGCTTTAAAATAACTATGTATATATTTCTCTCTTGAACCACCAAGTTTCTTGAGATCAGAGCCAATGTCTTATGCCTATTTGCAGAATAAACTTGGGAAAGAAAATAAGACTTATTGATGATTGGTTTAAAATACTCACAACTCTACTATAGGCGCCTCTGAAATTATTGAAAATCTTTTAAATTCATTTTGGCTGAGGAAATCCCAATATTTTTCCAAGAACAAATCTCAATCTCTGCCCCATAAAGTATAAAAATTTCTATTATAAGACTCAAGCCCAAATCCAATAGAGCACATTAAAACTTTATTCTTCAACATTACATTTAAGCTCTGCCCTGGATATATGACTTTGAAAATAAAACTCAGGCCTTCAATCTGTCATCTTTTGCTTGTAGACAATAAAAATGCACAAAGATGAAAATCTTGATATTTCATGGACTCACAATAATGCTGTACTAATACAACAGCTTTTTGAGCAAGCCTTTGGTGTGACTCAGAGAAAATGCTGCTTGAATATTAACTTTAGAAGGGAATTGAGGTGTCATTTGATATTGTTTATTTTATAATTTAAAAAAATTGAGTTCCTAAGAGATGAAATGATTTGAATAAGGGTACCATAAGTCTTATAAACGATGGGCCTGGGACTTACAAGTCTAATGTGTATTTTTTTAATGAGGATTAAGGGAGAATTACTCAATATCTTGCTTCTTTGCATGCCACACATATCACTTTACTGTATTTACCAGCATGAAAACTTTTCACAAACATTCATCACTCCAGAACTCTCTAATTTATGAAGACTTGTGCAATGATGGACAAGCCGTTTAACCTCCCTGGTTTTGATTCTAATAAGGAGCATGGCCTATATGACTTTAAGATCCCTTCTGTATACACTGTGGGCAACAGAGTGATTAAAGTGGGATTTTGGAATACTTGTTAAAGAAATGAGATTGAAATATACATATATATATATGGAGAGAGAGAATGTGTATCTATATCATCCATACATATATTCAAGAGTTTAGACATTTCTGGAGAGACTTTTTTTTTTCCCTAGGACAGTAGGTTTTCATCGTGATGTCAGAGTCTTGGGAATATGACAAACATTCTTACTGTACTCAAACACGATTAGGATCTGTCATTGAAGTATTGCAAAGGGGCTACCAAAGCTGAAAGCTTTTGTAAATATGGTAAGATTATTTAAATTACACCAGGGAATTGAGCATCAAAGAGAGAGAAAAAAGAGACACAAATTACATATGTGTACATATATATATGCATATGTGTGTGTGTATACAGCACACATGCTAATCTTAGGTAAAATATTAGCCACAGACAAATTAAAAAGCTACAAAACAATACTTTAAGCCACCTAAATGTTTCTGAAGGCATTCATATCTTTTGTGTTGCTAAGTCATTTCCCAAACTCCCATATGACCTTGATTTATTTTCATTATAATACTCATTTGGGGTGAATTTGTAGTGAAGTAGACAACATTATATAACTAGTATGAGTGTAATGTTGTGGGTTTGTTCTGGTAATAGAATAAAAGTTTTATAAATGAATGCCTTTGATCTAGCATTAGGAAATTCATTCCATAAACAAAAGGTTCATATAAAATAATATTGTACAAAGCTGAAAATATTCCTTAATATCCAAAACTTGTGGCAATAATTTAGTGTTAGAGTCACAACTACCACCAGCCTCCTGAGGTCCCAATAGTGGTCTCTCCCTTACCCAACACTACATCCTACCATTTAGACCAAAATAAATATTAGGAGTGAAAGGGCCTTTTGTAATTATCTTCTAACTCCTCATCTGATAAATAGGTAACTGATGGCAAACTGGTGGCGGTGAAGCGAATCACTCCCACCTACAACTATTTATAGTCACTGTAGGTTTTCCTTATATAACAAACACAGGAGTGATGATTCTTCCTTGTCTAGTCCAATACTAACCAGATTTCACCCTTTTTCTATCACAGCTTTATTACTCCGCAAAATAGCTAGTTTCTACTGGCAACATTTCTCTTATTAGGCCAGTTCCCAGGAGGAAAATTAGCATCACCCATGTGTTCCAAAAGTTAACCTACTTTTTTGGTTGCTGATAGATCTGAAAGCAGGATCACATTGCACTGGCTCACTCAGATTGTTTTGCACACGCCCTGTAATGCCTAGTAAATCTGGGTTCAATCTGTGGTTCGTTAAAAAAAAAATTCCTGGACTTCTCATAAAATAAAGTGGAAAAAATTTCTTACCTTTCTTCTCCTCTGTCTTCTCTTGGTACCAGACTAAGCATACCTTTGAGTAGGTGACATAAAATGACTACCTCATGAAGGTCTATTTCACACTTCAACTCCTAAGCAATCATATTTTCTAGGACATGTTCTCATAGACAGTTAAAGTTAATATTTTGTATGGCACCCGAAGTCTTTTGCAAAGCCCAGTAATCATTTCAGGTAATGGGAAAGTAATGGCAGAAGCTCCAGAACTAAGCCACTAAAAGCCATCTTTTGAGACTAACGTGTGCAAAAGAGTTGGCTAGGTTCTAATAATTTTAAGGCAGAGTAATTTAGATGATTTAAATCTTTGTGACTGCATTAGTATTTAAACTGCATTTGTATGTCTGAAGACCAGAGGCCCTGTTACAAATCTCTTGGACCCACTGCTAATTTATTAGGAAGTAATGACTTTAGTGACCTTAAGAATTCACAACATCTAATTTTGAGAACACACCCAAGGTTCACCAGAAGCCTGAAACAACCTGCAATTGGCTATGCTCACTTTGGAAGGCATAAAGAACCTGTCTTCCCCTGAAGCAACTGCTTCTACTTCCTTAAAGAGATCAATGTCCTAGCCCACTCATCTATCTGAGGGCTTCCTGCCTAAATCTGATCGTCTTCCATCTGCTTTGAAAGTGGGTTAAGCCCTCTGGGTCATGTAAAGTCTGCAGCATAACCTGAAAACAACTTGATACAACCTCATCACCAAAAAGTCCCTGTTTGGTTCCCCCAAAGCACCACTGTCCATATGGAGAGGTATTTTATAACCCTTCATGGCTTGTTACTTCTTTCCAGTATTAAAGTATATAAGCATCTAAAAGGGATGATTTCTTGGCTGCAATAGCTCATTTGAAATGCACTCCATAATTAACAACTTTGAAAGCAAAGAGGTAAATTTTGTCACATATATTATTAAAGCAGAGTGAAGTCCCCCAGGACCAAATTAGATGCTTAATTAAAAATGTCCATGGTAAAAGAAACAAGTAGATAGGGATTTGTGCTCTTAGCAATCCCAGATTAGCATGCTGATTGACGTGCCTGTTCAAGCCATGTGGAAAGACACAGACCTTGGGTCTGCCCTGGTGAATGAGGACTCACATTTCCCAACTTGAATGCAGGTCAGCTAGAGTGTAACTTCAATGAGGTCACCTGAGATAAGGGAATGAAATGAGAGGCCCAATGGGCAGGTAATCATGGTGTAATGAAAAAAGTAATGAGTGGAAATTCATAAACCCGGATTCATTCATTCTTTAACAATTTCATTTATTTCCAAGTATTGTATTACATGATAGGTGGTAGGACTCTTCTGTTTTGTCCTCTGCCACTCCTGAACTTGGCCAAGACTCCTGCTCCCTCCACACCTCCATTTCCACTTGTATAAATTCACAGGGTGGAAATAAGTAATTATTAAAGAAACTCACACAATTTCAGGAAAAGAATACAAGTTAAAATTTTAATCTTTTAATTTTGTTTGGAGATACAGCATATTTTCCTTTAACTACATTCAAGTGGAGTTTGACAAGACTTTTTAAACTGTAATCCCCTGGCAAATTTTTTAAATTGCTCACAATTGTCTCCAAGTACTGCTACACAGCCATGGATAGAAAGCCAAACTGCATCAAGATAGACAGGACCATCACTTTGGCAGGGGAATAATCCAACTCTGATGCCTAAGAAAGATGAGGACGACAAAACACCTTCTTAACTTGTTGGTGACTGTGGCAGGCAAGAGAGAATTTAATGAGCTTGGCAAAATAACTCAGGGGCACTCTGCCTAGTCTCAGCTCTGTGCATCCCACATCGAGGGAGGGTCCTTTGTTGAAATAGACCTGATTCTCTTGAATTACTTTTGCCCTTTTGGTTTTTCTCCTAAGGCAGTATGTTTGGTTGACAGAAAAATTATTTCCTATGAATGCACCTACCAAGCTTACACATAATACAAAATTCAATTAAATTTTTTAAAGCTATAAGAAAACATGCTAACGTAGTAATCCCACAGACTCTACCTTAATGATCATGCCTACTGTGGCCAAGTTAAAACTATTGTAGGAATCATAATTTGGAATTTCCTGCTTCATTTAAAATCTCCAGGGTCAAATTGTCATAAAGATCTTTCTTGTATTGAAATTCCATCTTTCCAGAAGGTAAAGAACAATCTACCTTTATATCCAAAGTAAATCAAATCCAAGAGAAGAATTAGAAGGTGACCTTGGATATGTCATTTCACCCTTCTGAAGCTCATCAATGAAATGAAGGTTGTTGGATCTCTTAGTCCCTTGCCAGCACTAACATCATATGATTCTGCTGTACAGCTGCTACCCAGTAATTGAAAGTTATATAAATCACACAGGAGTAAGAAAGAACCCTAGACCACTAAGAAAGGCAGTTAGAAGCATACAGCTCAGATCCCCTTCAAAACATCAGCCAACAGGCGTTTTTTCCTTGGCTTACTGCCTTTTTCGCTGTCAACACCTTATACTGCCTCTTCCACAGGATTTTTTAAATGAATACAATAAAAGTGCTTTAAAATGATCTAAACTCTAAAGGATGAAGCTAAGAAGGTTCAATATGGCTGGTGAATAAAGTTAGGATGACCATTCATTAAAGAATGTGGTTTCTGTATTATACACTGAAGCCATTTTTCCTAAAGTTCTTATCTCAAGATATGGCACATTCCAGGCTCTATCCTCACATGACAACCTATGTTTTACAGAATCCTTAATTAGTGAATTATGACATACTGTAAGGTTTTGATGACAAAGAATGTACAAGTAAAAGCCTTTCTCACTGACAAGAGAGAAGGTCTACTTATGAGTTGCATTTTAATTAGTATATATTTTTTCTCATTCTTGAAAACAACTTTTCTCCATGTGATTCAAATCTAGCTACTACATTAAAGAAGAATAAAAATAAAAAGAAGAAAAAGAAGGAAGGAATGAGGAGGAAGAAGATAAAGAGGATGAAGAGAAGGGAATGAAAGGGAAGGGAAGGATGTGGAATATAAGAGTTGGTATAAGGCTGCGGGAATGAAGAGCAGTGAGAAATACAGGAACCCAGTTTTGCACTAATTAGCTTTGTGCTTAATCTTGAATAAATCAGATTTCTCTGATCCTAGATCCTTCATCTATAGAATGATTTGGCTAAATTATTAATGATTATTAATGGTGTTTATCATTTCTTCCAACTCAAACATGCCATGACTGTAAGTAACTAGAAAATAGTTATAATTTGAACACCCATATGGGAATGTGGAATAATTTAAAGTCCTGATTTGTAATCTTTTGAAGATCAAGAAAAGTTGTGGTGAGTTTGTGTGTATGTCTCAGAGAGCAGTGGGAGTGACTGGTTGCTTGCTTGTTTTTAATCTGTCAGCTCAGGGGGACATTTTTTACCCTTAGCATCTCTCCTAAATTTCTGAATTCACGATATGTCAGAAGATCATCAAAGTTGTCTTATTCCTTCCTCTAGGGACCCAGAAACAATTATTCAAATGTTTTCCATTTGCAGTCAAGTAAAAGTCGCTCTGAAAGGGTGGAGGGAGTTAGGAATAGAGTTTCTATGTGTTAAGAGTCATTGAAATGTAGATGGCAGGGAGAAAACCGTTATAGAGCACTCAGAGAGTCTAAAATGAAAAGAATTATATTAGTGCCAATGAGTATTATTTCATAAAAATTCCCTTTGTGACTGATGAGAAGGAGTTTAAATCTTCAAATAAAACATTTAATTCACACCTGACAGCCATTTTCAGAGTATGGAACAAGCAATGTTAGTAATTCCATTCTTAGCCCAAGGAAAAACTGTGCAGCAGAATAGAGTGGCAATAAAATAAATGTCTGTGGTTCTTGAAAAAGAAAAACTCTGAACAAGCCCTCTCTGTCTGAATTCCTGTAACTTTCAACTTGCAGGTTAAGGGGCTTACAATGCTCATGTTATTTCTACACTGGTCTGACTCAAACACTAGCACCCGCACACAGCTGACCCTCGGCATTTGTGGATTTGACCTTTGTGTTGTTGATCATTCACAAGCAACTTTTGAAAGTCTTTGACTTGTGGTTGTCCTTTTACTGAAACCTCAGCATGAATAATGCTGGGAAAGGGTTGCAGAAGTGATCTAGCTCATAATTGAATTCGGTATTTCCTTCTCAGTGTGACTTTATTATTTTATAGTCTTCTGCCTGTTTGTATTAATGTCCACGAAGGAATATGCATAGCAGCCCCTCAAACAGAGAATAATTGTAAGCAAGTAATGGATTCACATATTTTGTTTATTGAGATCCTCTATGTTGGGACTAAGAATGGACAATTATACCCCATCTGTAAACAGGTGCAACCAATGGAAAAACAGAAGACATAGGTAGATAAAACGTCAAAGTATATTTTGTTGCCAGTAAACTTGATTGATCAGAGCACCTACTCTGGCCTCTTGACACATTCAGGTTTCTCACTATTTCTCTCTCAGAATTCACTGTACCCACCCAATAATAGTAGAGCACTAGAAAACAATAGACCTGTGCTCTCAGAAACTGACATGAGTAAGATAAGGAGAATGTATGAGTCCTGAAAGAGAAAGCAGGCCTAGGAAGAAAGTCTATAGACCCCTTACCTGATGTCATCAATCAAACATGCTTCTCCATCCTGGAGAAGCAATGAGAGGTGAAAAGTAGAGTGCAAGTATTATTCATGGAAACGTGTACACTTTGCTATCTGAATTCAAAAGTTTTTCATACTCCATTTTGGTTTGGAAGAATTCATTGGCATCCACTAATCAGAGCAGCAACAAAAATAAACACAACATTCTGAATCAGTCATAGTAGGCCAGGATATGCTACAGTAACAAATAATAAGACCTCATTGTCACAAAACATCAAAAATTTATTTTGTAATCACCCTCTATGACCACTACAGATCTGCTATCAGCTAAAAATCAAGGGCAAAGACAGTTAAAAGAAATGCATGAAAGATGCAGGTACTGGAAATCGTTTTAAAATATGTGATTAGAGAGATCCAAGATGGCCGATTACTAGCAGCTCAGGATTGCGGCTCCCAGTGAAAGCATAGAGAATGAGTGGACGCCACACTTTCAGATGAATTTTTGTTGCTCACGGACAAGGAGATTCCCAGTGGAGGAGCCCCATGGGTCGCCAGCGCGCCTCTTGTGGCCGGCGTGGCGGTTTTGCCAGCACCTTGGCGTGGCGGTTCTCAGTGCAGAGTAGACAGGACTGGGTCCCCTTTTGGTCGACATTTGGAGCTCCGGGAGGGCAGAGTCGCTCATTCAGCTGATTGAAAAAGGGACTGAAGAGAGAAGCCAGACCAGAGATTCCCGGGCAGAAAAGCACCACGAATCTCAATGCCGCTGTTTTAGCCG
>CAUYLG010022374.1:0-86681 GCA_963573385.1 Cacajao melanocephalus | reverse complement strand
GCTCCTCCGCCGGGAATCTCCTAGTCTGTGGGCAACAAAAATTCGTCTGAAAGTGCGGCGTCCACTCGCTCTCTGCGCTTTCACTGGGAGCTACAATCCTGAGCTGTTGTTAATTGGCCATCTTGGATCTCTCTCCTCATTTTGTGATTTCTTTAATTCCAACATCTTTCTGCCATTTTTCTCACAGGCCCTGCAACTCAAACCATACTCCTCTGCATTATCCATTTGAGATCTTCGAAATGTATGTCTCTTTTTTATTTATTTATTTATTTATTTATTTATTTTTGAGACTGCGTCTCACTCTGTTGCCCAGGCTGGAGTGCAGTGGCATGATCTCAGCTGACTGCAACCTCCACCTCCTAGGTTCAAATGATTCTCCTGTCTCACCCTCCCGAGTAGGTGGGATTACAGGCGTGCACCACCCCACCCAGCTAATTGTTGTATTTTTAGTAGAGATGAGGTTTCACCATGTTGACCAGTTGGTCTCAAACTCCTGACCTCAAGTGATCACCTGCCTGCCTCAGCCTCCCAAAGTGCTGAGATTAAAGGCATGAACCACTGCACCCAGCCTCATGTCTCCTTTATAAACACAACTCAGAGTAATATTAGCTTCTTCTTTAAAATGTTCATGCTTTACTATTTACATTTTAATTAAGATAGTGATGTCTTGAGGTACACAGTACCACTTCTCAAGTCAACCTACTTTTTTTTTTGAGATGGATTCTCACTCTGTCACCCAGGCTGGAGTGTGGTGGCGCAATCTTGGCTCACTGCAAACTTCACCTCCTGGGTTCAAGCAATTCTCTGCCTCAGTCTCCCAAGTAGCTGGGATTATAGGCGTCCACCACCATGCCCTGCTAATTTTTGTATTTTTAGTAGAGATGGGATTTCACCCTCTTGACCAGGCTGGTTTTGAACTCCTGACCTCATCATCCACCCTCCTCAGCCTCCCAAAGTGGTGGAATTACAGACGTGAACCACTGCACCCCTCCCTAACCTACCTTTTAGGAATTTGTTTTCATCACCTCCTCTTCACCCCATTGCTGAGGGAGGATTTCTGCACTAGGTTTACAGGCCAAACATATGCCACCTGACCCTGCTCAGGTGAGACTGACAGCAGTTTCTTAGTCAAGTATAAGCACAGCCTGGTGAGGAGGACACAGCATGCCAACAGCAACACAGGGAGGTTGCCCTGGGGACCCATGAAGAAGCAGGGGTCTGTGAGAGGCAGGCTTTGTAGTAGCAAGAGGGTGGGGTGACCCATGTTCCCAGTAAGAGGATGGGATTGGCTTGTTTGGCTAATTTCTTAGGTTGGCAGAGAAGTGAAACCCACTACTCAGGGATAAACAGGAACTGTACATGGCCCCATCACAAGAAGATGTATTTGGCCAGAGCCATTTGAGTCTCCTGGTTTTCTGAGATGTCAAGATACGCATCATATTGGGCCTCAATGTTTAGGCCTTGAACCATAGGAATGACCATGTTACCTAAGGAGAACCATAAGGTCTCTTTTACCTGCACACAATAGAATATAATTATATATGAAGCGTGAAAAGAAAATTGAGGCCATTGTTTATAATGCATCAGGGGCAGAGAGCAGGGGATAGCTGCCAGCCTGGAGAATTGAATCCAAGCATGCAAGGGCAGAGGCCTCATCCCTCCAAGTCCCTTAGGTCCTGGTGTTATTGGGACCTGTTCTTCCTGGTACGTGTGGTGCTGGCAATGCAATGGCCATGCTGAGTGCCCACCCCTGAGAGTGCTGGGACACTGTGCAACCATGGCCTGATGACGCCCACATCTTTATGTCCAGAAGTACCGTGAGAGCATGATCTGAGTGACTCCTATTGTAACCAGGGTGGGGCTGCGTATTCAGCTCCCTTCCCATTCTTATGAGGTCCTTGGCCTCTCTTACCCGGAACGGCGAAAGGGGCCCTGGAAGCACGGTGAGCTTACCATCCGAATAAATATTGTGAACCCTAAGAGTTTTGCGGAGAGCAATTTATTAGGCAGAAAGAGAGAGAAAGAGAGAGAAGGAGAAACAGCTCCCATTCAGCCTAGGGAGGGGATCCAGAGAAGGACTCCCTATAGGGAGGGAGTCATGGGATTTTAACCCTTGAGTTAGTCCCGCCATTCATGTTCTCATCCAATGAGAGGAGTTCTTACAAACTTCCTCTGGAGTGATTGATCTTTGACTCTGATACCAGATTGGCTGCTTGGTCCACAACAGAGCCCCCTCCTCCCAGAGCTTTCTAGGGCTGCTTGGACAAAGAAGCTCACCTGGATTTTTCCACCTAGCCTGCCGGGAAACCTAGACAAGGAACTTTACATTCCCAGATGGAGGGGTGGAGCCGGAAAATTCCTGCCTTTGAAACTCTGCCCCTTGTGAACCCAGGAAGAGTCCCTGACTATGTGGCTCAAGTGGAAACATCTCACTGTGGCCAGTAATAATTGCTATATCCTGTACAAGACTGTATGCATTTAGGGAGACAATTTTTATCAAAACAGCCAAACAGAAATGGAAAGTTTGCAATATCTCACTCTATGCCAAGCTTTTCCAACCTGCGGTCCCAAGATGGCTCTGAATGCAGCCCAACACACATTCATAAACTTTCTTAAAACATTATGAGATTTCTTTGTGGATTTTTTTTTTTTTGAAATGGAGTCTTGCTCTATCACCCAGGCAGGAGTACCATGGTGCCATCCTGACTCACCGCAACTTCCGCCTGCCAGGTTCAAGTGATTCTCCTGCCTCAGCCTCCTGAGTAGCTGGGACTACGGGCATGTGCCACCACACCTACCTAACTTTTGCATTTTTAGTAGAGACGGGGTTTCACCATGTTGGTCAGGCTGGTCTTGAACTTCTGACCTAAAGTGATCACCTGCCTTCCTCGGCCTCCCAAAGCACTGGGATTACAGACCTGAGCCACTGCGTCCACCCCTCTGTGATTGTTTTTTGGCTCATCAGCTATCCTTAGTGTTAGTGTATCTTATGTCTGGCCCAAGACAATTCTTTTTCTAATGTGGCCCAGGGAAGCCAAAAGATTGAACACCCCTGCTCTATACAGTTCACATTTTTCCTCAAAGTATTCTGGAATTTAGAATTATTCTACAATTTAGAATTAACCCAGAATTTAGAACTATTTTAGAATATGTTTTTCAGATACTTTTACTCCCTGGAAAACCTAAGGTCTTTAATATTAAGAGCAATTGGCATCTCAGTATTTTGCCTTCTTGATATGCCAGTTTCACCCTTGCAAGCAGAATATATAAATGTGAGCCACAGGCTCCTGTATAAATGAGGAAGGAGCAGTTGGTTCCACTTAAACAAGCTGATTTATGTTATTCTGTATGGTAATACATACTTATTTTGCATTCACAGACTTTTTTACAGGCATTTGTTTATTTTCCGTGAATTTTTCTTTGAGACTTCTGAAAAGACAATGCAAGGCTATTGCTAAACTGTGGGAACATGATAGATTATCCCATACAAACATATGCTATTTCCTTCCTCCCATTTTCTGCCCCTTTTAAAGAATGGCAATTTTTTTTATTGTTGTTTTTGAACATGGTCTTAGAGGGTTGCCCTGAAGTCACATTATGGTGGCCTCACAGCTGAAAGCTTACAGTAACCACTATTCTTACGGGCCATATCCTGCCATTGATTTTTACATAGAACTCCCCATTGACTGCCAAAGGGAGTTTTTTCCTGAGATCGATGGCAGGATACAGCCAGTGACATTAAGCATAGATAAAAGACCCTTGAGTTAACTGTCAAAGGAATAAAATTTAGAAGTAAACTCATTTAACAAAAATTAGCTTTCAAAGGTTCATCAAAAAAGAAATCACTTCAAAATGTCTTTCTTCCCCCTTAAGGTCAATGTAAATAAGATTTCTGTTTTCTTAGATCTGTCTTTCTGTGTTTCGTGTTTATTAAAATCACATTCTCATTAGTACTGCTAACAGATTTAAAGATTTGTTTAAAAGGTGTGAGTTTTACCCTCAAACAATATATAAAATCTAGTGGGGAGGAAAAATGGGTACGTAATATTTCTAATACAAAGTAAAAGGGAAAAAAGGAAAGAGAAGAGAAAAGGGAGACAGCATTTTAAACTCTGGGGTGCTGAGAAAGAAATCGCTCTATGGTACACATACAGGATCTCAAGGAAAGAAGTAAAAAATTAAAAATGTAATCATTCAAAATTTTTAACAGTATATAATGCCATACATCTATTGGCCCTATGCATGCATATATTGGCATTAAAGCCAAATTACCTGCTAACAGAATGGGCTATTCATAGGGTTACTCTATTTCCCAGTATTCCTGGGAAATCCTAGTTTGTACCTGATGTCCTCCACCAACTTACTCTCTCAAAAACGACCCCATTTAACGGATGAATTTCACAAATACACTGTTGGCGATGCTGATGTTGAAATCTGTCTTAGTTGCGGCAAGTTAATGAGCAATGGGACAGCAAAGTGTGGAGAACTCTGATGTCCCAGCCCAGGGTTCAGAGCGTTGGAGGGAACAGGGCTCTAATCCAAGGCTAGGCTGTGGGCAGCTCTTGGCAGGGTGACACCCAAGGCCATCCATAGAGATACACATGCTGTTATCCTCTAAGATAATTCGTTCTTTCCTTTCCTTGATTTTTCCCCCATTTTATCTCTCTTCTCTCTTTTTTTTCCCTCCTCCTATCCATCCTAGAGTCACCAGTTGCTGGGTAGTTTATTCTTAAGATAGCTTCTCTGTTTGCCCAAGAGCATACAAAATGCCTTCCAGATGATTGAAAAGTATCCTTTCCAATCTGCCAGCCAGCTAGTCAACAAATGTTGGTTGAACAACCCCTTGAACCAGGCGGAGTATACCTCGTTCAAGCATATCTAATGGGGGCTGCACACCCCACTAGATAGCAGAGATGCAGTGATAAAAGTCAAAATAGAGCTGCAATCCTTTCTATATTTAGATATTTACATGGGTTCACCATGCAGAACAAATGCCACATAACCGTGATTTCAAAGTTGCTGACAAATTTGTGAATGTAGTCACATAAAATTATCTTGAAGTTTTCATTAGTGTGAACAGCTTAGGTTATTCAAACATTTTTCAAATTAGCAGGATAGCAGTTGGGGTTGATTCATGTATATTTGAAACTGACATTCATCACACTGAAACATGTTTAATGAGCAACCATTAAAATTTGATATAAGCAATCCGCAAGTATGTTCTCTTTTTAACCAAAGAATTGTGTGGGTAAAGTGATACATGCATTTAAGTAGTCTTGGTCATGAGCCATAAAAACATCTGACTGGGGGGATCAAAAAAAAATTCTGATGTTTCAAAATGATTTTTTAGTTTCATGCTGCTTCTTTATTTTCCCCCATCTTCATCAACCCAAGTAGGGAATGTCAGATTTTGCACAAGATGGGCTGTTCTTGTTGACATTCGGAAAGTAAAAGCTTGAATTTGAGGGAATGGGTAGGAACACAGGCAAATTCATAGTTAATCCATTTCAGACATTTGGCTTCCAGAACCTTCAGTTAGCAAAAGGAAGTTGATACAGCTCTTGAAGTTATTTTATAGGAAACTGAATTGTAGATATCTTCCATTTCATTACTCCTGCCGTCTCTGCCCACGAATTCTCTCTTTCACTGCAGCCAGCAATTAAATATAGGCCTGGATTTGGACAGTCAGATGTAAGCATGGCATTTAGATTTAGCCTTATTTGTAAATAGCTTGATTCACAAAAATCCATGTGAATAACCAAAGGAAGAGGACAGTACTGTGTGAAGCTTTAATTAATGGGAAACTAACCCGAGGAAGTGCAGACTGTCAATTTCTTCCTGGCTGCATGGGAGGCAGTAGCTGACGTGTCTGTCCTGATGCAAGAACAGTTTGCAATCTCAATAAAGCAATCATCATGCAAAAGACTGGTAGATCTGGGAAGATGTATTAAAAATGATCACTCTCTTCCTAAGGATTACCCTCTGAGTGAAGAGCGAAGAAATACGCTCATTTCCCTGAAGTCCTTCCACGACACATAAAATCATTACATAATATTAGAAGCCCGGAGGGTGGGAATTGCTTTCCCACCAGAAAAGCCTTCCGTTTCTCACCACGCCACCATGCTTCCTGCTGGTGTCCTGAGTGGACAGCTGCCTTCCCACCTCCTGGAATAAGACAGTTCAATTCTTCTCACCATCTCTCTGGCTTAGAAAGCTCTGCAGTCGTATCTAGAAGCTGTCCACACCTCATTTTCAGGCCGGCAGCGGGGTTCTTAGAGCATAAATTAAACAGTTCTATTGTGGTTAAGTACCTGGATACATAAAAGGTTTACTGGAGGGATGGGGACAGAGAAGGGCACTGTTTTTTTTGCTGTCCTTGGAGTTACCTGTTTCAACTTTAGCTCTTTACTGTGCATACACACAGGCACCACTCACTCACTCACTCAGGAGAAACTAAAAAAGGCTCTCTGGAATTTTGCCATCACCTCCACTGGCTGTCCAGAGTTGCCGATCTGCATTATTTACAGCTGTGAAAGTCATTAGTGCTATCTGGATTTCTCTTCTAAGGACTGTAGGGTTGCAACTGCTTGCCCTCCTAAAGCGGGGTGTGGCTCTGGCCAGTGAAGGAAGTGGGTGTGCTGATGCTCCCCTTTCAGATGGAAGCGGTAAGAGTCAGGGTACAACTTACCACCCTCTCTTCTTTCCCTTTGCCCCTATAACCGGCAACTATTTTTTTTTTTTTTTTTTTTTTTTTAGCTGGTGGTTGTTTTATACTGGGTCCTGGGGAGAGGAAAATGCAGGAAAGAAAATGATCAAATGCGTGGACAGGAAATATGCCTTGTGTTTTTTTAAAACTGACAGGCAAGAGTTGCCTGCCACTGTTGTTTACCTTAGCCCTATGGCTGATACGCTAACTCTGACTGTCTAAGGGACTTTCAAGAAATTCTTAGGTTTACGCAGACTATCTTGGAACACAGCCCCAAAGACCAACACGTCACCTGCGTTCTGTTCAGCAAACAACTCTGATGGAGCTGTCAGTCACACTGGAGCCAGCATGGACTCCTGCTGTTTCCGTATCAGCAAAATGCTTTGCAAAAGCTACCCAGCGCTTTCGACATCAGATCTGGGCTGTGTACCCCCGCAAAGAAAAAAAAAGAAGGTCACTTTAAAAGTCCATGCCTTTCGTTTTCGAAACCAGCTCTCGTTCTTTATCCACTCCCTACCTGAACTTACTCTCTCATAAATCCAAACAAGATGACCAGCCCATCAGACATTAATAGAGATGTAGAGCAGCCTGTCCATTTAGGAAACACACACTTAGTCATCCATTTCTCCACCTAGCCATTCATCTGCCCCCACTTCCAGGAACGATTTCTGTTGAGAACAGCAGTTATTCATTCTCCGTCCCTCAGTCTGCCTTGGTCGAACCATCTCTGAATTCATAACAGGCAATTTGAAACGCAAACCGACTCAGGGAAGTGGGCTGCCTCTGATCACCAGTGTTGCTGCCTTGGTTTCTCCCATGTGTCCCTCGACTGGGGCCCTGCTGTCAGCAGCACCAGCTGCTGGCTTAGGTTTCTCGCCTTCCATCAGCACAGACACATAATAAGAATCGAATCTCAAAAGGCAGCTTTCTGCAAATGTTCAATTTATTAACCTAAAGTTTCCGAAAAAGGTTCAATTGGTGATAGCAGAACCTACTGTCTCCCGCAGTCCTAAAAGAAAAGAAATTTAACGGTGGCGGGGGGTGGGGGTCAGAATCCAGTGACATTGAAATATTCAAATACAGGATTTACATGATAATGGGGAATACTTTTGTCAACATTCTACCTGCCATGATTATAGAGCAGTACAATCATTTGCACTGCAAAATCAAATCATATTCCAATTAAACCCAGAAGTTCAAAAGATTGACGGAAATCTTCTGCTCATTTCCAAAACAAAGATATCAAAGGACACTAGAGTATACCCTAGATAACTGGTCTCTCCTTATAACCTAAGTAGCAGCGCTTTTCATTCCATGTCAAAGGCTGCTGTTCGCAGACAATCTGTAGAGTGGGTTGGAAGATGGCGTGTTGTTCTGAAGACATTTCTGTTTAGGGAAAGTGATGCCTCCCTGCTGGCGAGGTGCCCATTTTTCAAGCTTCCCAAAACATTCCCTGAAACTATGTCTGTCCTTTGTCTACTATTCACATCTCGTGGGGACTTGTCTGACACTGTGCATTCCTTGAGGGCAGGGGCCATGTCTGATTTTACCATTGAACTCTGGGCAGCAAGCAACATGTCTGGCACGGAGCAGATACTCAATAAATACTGAATATTTAGGGCTTTCTCACCATGCCACCTTTGAGCATCCCGGACTCTTCTCATAGCCAAGACAGGAGCAGGGAGAGGCCTGGAGTCCCACTACCCAAGCTCTCCTTACAGGAAGAAGCTCATCCAAAAAGAAATTAGACCCATTGCTCAGAGTTCTCTCCTTTAGGGAAAAGTCAAAGGACAGCCTATCTGCTAAGCATCCTGAAAGTGTGGAATTATGATTTGGATTTTCATGCCTTTGTCTTAAAGCATTGAATTCCTTTCTTTTTTTTCTTTTTTTTTCCAAGACTGGGTCTCTGTCATCCAGGCTAGGGTGCAGTGGCGCGATCTTGGCTCACTGCAGCTTCTGCCTCCGAGGTTCAAGCAGTTCTCCTGCCTTAGCCTTCTGAGTAGCTGGGGTTACAGGTACACACCAACACATCTGGCTAATTTCTATAATTTTAGTAGCGATGGCATTTCACCATATTGGCCAGGCTGATCTCGAACTCCTGACCTCAAGTGATCTGCCCACCTCAGTCTCCCAAAGTGCTGGGATTACAGGCGTGAGCCACCGCACCCAGCCTGAGCTCCTTTTCTGCCTCTTTTCAGGACTCAAGACATCAAAGGGAGAACGTAGTGACTCCCCCATTGCAAAATTCTGGATTTCCCTAGGTCTTCCGATAAGAGCTGTGATCACCTGTGCTGACCACACAGGAGCCAAAAATCTATAGATCATTCCCACGAAGGGGCTCACAGCTGGACAGACTTCCCACTGCTGGAGTGATGACATGGTGATGGTCACAGTCTAGAAAAGCAAACCAGAGATCAGAAAGAAGGTCTGTGCGAAAGTGGTCATTTGATGGCAAAAGTCATATCGGAGAAAATAGAACATTTTAAAAAATGTTTTGAAGACAATGCAGAGATCCTAGTAAAAAAAATAAAGGCAAGAGGAAAGGTTCTGCCATTACAGAACAAGTTGCAAAGGAGTCTGCAGACCTGTGGCCCGGGATGGTGTCCGGTGCTGGCAGCATTGCATGCTTAGCCAGTATTTCTGGAAAAAAGAAAAACATTGAAATATGTTTACCCTCTCGCAAAAGAAGGTTTGAACTCTTGATAAAAATATGCAAACAATTGATTCTGCATTTGGCAGATTCGAATCTTAAATACACACACACCACTTATCAAAGGCTTCCCATCAGACCAAGACCTGAACTCTTTATTTTAACCAACAAGGCCTGGGTAATCTGAGCCTTAGGGCCCACCTCTCTGAACTCCTCCCATTTGCTTTCTTCACTCCAGCCAGTGTTCTTTCTACTCTTGGCTTGCATCGAGTAACTTCCCAACCCAAGGCCTTTACAACGTGATATTGCCTCTCTCCTAGCGTGCTTTCCCACTAGAACTTTGCACGGCTCACTCCTTCCCCACATTTCTAGTGCTTTCTCAGAGAGGCCTTTCCAAATCACTTGATCTTTCCCCACTTTGTTATTTATTCCTTTTTTGTTTTTTGTTTTTTGGTTTTTTTTGAGACAGAATCTCGCTCTGTCGCCCAGGCTGGAGTGCAGTGGTGTGATCTCAGTTCACTGCAACCTCCTGCCTCAGCCTCCTGAGTAGCTGGAGTTACAGGCACACACCACCATACCCTGTTAATTTTTGCATTTTTGATAGAGACGGAGTTTCATCATATTGGCCAGGCTGGTCTCGAACTCCTAACCTCAGGTGATCCACCCACCTTGGCCTCCCAAAGTGCTGGGATTACAGGTGTGAGCCACCGCACCTGGCAACACTTTATTTTGATTCCCTTGTTCACTCTGTTTTGTTCCTGATACAGAACACTATCTGCAATGACTCTCTCTCTCTTTCTTTTTCCCTTTCCTTCCTTCCTTTATTTTCCCTGTTTACTGTCTATGTCTCCTACTATAAAACCCAGGGGGGGCAGGACTGAGTCCCAGCACTCAGGCATAGTCAGTGGACACCTATTTTGTGAGTCAACACACTTGGGGTTCACAAGGTGAGTGACCTGCTCAGAACCACAGGACCTGGATATTTTGACAGCTCCTCCCAGGGTCTGTCTCTAACACAAGGATGTAGGCAAATAGAAGGTTCAAATCACTTCCTCTTTAGTCCAAGAGAACCAACGGCCCTTTTTGAATACAGTGCTACTTTTCTAGGCCTGCCACGACAAAATACCACAACTTAGTGACTTAAAACAACAGAAATGTACTTATAGTTCTGGAAGCCAGAAGTCCAAAATTAAAGTGTCCGCCATGCTGTGCTCCCTCTGAATGCTGTAGGGGACAATCGTTCCTTTCTCCTCTAGCTTCTGGCAGTGTCCAGCAATCCTTGGTGTCCCTGGCTTGTATTCATCACTCTCATTCCACCTCTGCCTTCACATGACCTTCTCTCCAAGCATGTCTGTGTTTCTCTTTTCTTCTTCGCATAAGGATGCCAGTTATTCGGGTGTCCTCCCCAGCATAACCTCATCTTAGCTACATTACATCTGCAAAGACTCTACTTCCAAGTAAGGTCACGTTCACAGACACCGAGGTTAAAACTTCAACGTACCTGTTGGGCAAGACGATTCAACCCACAGGAGCTGCCTGAGTTGGTCCCATGGAGAACATGCAAGCCACTGAGAGCATAAACCCGTTTTTCTGGCCTGATCTTGAAGCCAGGCCTCGTAGAAGCTCCTGGGACACAGGCACAGGGGCTACTCCATGACATCTTTGTATCAAGAAGCTCATCAAGCTGGGTGTAGTGGCTCTCATCTGCAATCCCAGCTACTCAGGAGGCCAAGGTGGGAGGATCACCTGAGGCCAGGAGTTCAAGAATAGCCTGGGCAACATAGCAAGACTCCATCTCTAAAAAAAAATTTTAAAGATTAGCTGCATGTGGCAGTACACCTGTAGTCCCAGCGACTTGGGAGGCTGAGGCTGGAGGATCACTTGAGCCCAGGAATTTGAGGTTACAGTGAGCTATGATCACACTGCTGCACTCCAGCCTGGGTGACAAGGAAAAACCCTGTCTCTACTAAAAAAAAGAAAAAAAGAAAACGGAAGCTCATCAGCCTCAAATAACATGGAATTTTGGAAGGAACTACAATAGAAAGAGCCTCTAAAATATTTATTATATGCCAGGGACAGGGCTGGACAGAATGTAAAGTATTTAGATGACAAGATGCTGTCAACATTAGTAAGAAGAGAGAAACTTACTGGTGTCTTTAAGAAAACTAGGATTTTAGAAAAAAGATGGGTCCACATTTTTACCAAAAAAATCAAACAAATTTAGACTTTGCAGCAAAAATATATTTACTGAATGCATGCATTTCTGGAGCAGAAATGTGAGAAATGACCCCAAAAACCCAAACAACAAGTGGCTATTCTCTGCACACAAAAAACCTAAAACTGCATCTCAGTAATGCCAAAACCACCAGATGATAGCGTCAAAATTCAGTAAACAGATACTCGTTCTATAGGATACCAAATGTCCAACTGTCATTTTTATTTCTCGCAGAGCTGGCGGTCTGACCTAGTGTCATGTCGCTGCTTTGAGAAGGCAGGTTGTGGCCAGGACCGCCAGGCTCTTCCCCAGGGTGAGCAGAGCCACCTTCTCCACTGCAGCTGGTCTTTGAAGTTCTACCTGGACCCAGCTGAGGACTGCAGAAGCTTTCTGCTTTCCTTTCCTGCCATGACTGTCGTAGGAGGGTCACACCCACAGTGCTGCAAGACTGCTCCATTACGAGGAGAACTGTAGATCTGCTGAAAAATCCAACTCAGCAGAGGGCATTAAGTCAGTGATGACTAAATGCGAGTGCATTCCATTCCTAAACAAATTGACAGTGTGATTTGGAGCTCATGAGAAGTTCCCGAGGGAAGGCATGGTATCTATTTCCAAGATTGGTATAACTGGGAGACCTTAAAAAGAGAAATGCATTTCATTCGGCTCAATAGCGCACTCTTCAAAAATAAAATACTTTCATGCGCGGTAGCAGTTGCCTAATTTTTGAAAATATACAAGCAGCGACTAACTAGGATACTATGAAATGAATTCCTACAAAGTTGAGGGAGATAATCTCCCAGGTTCCTTCCAACTCTAAAAACTGTATAACTTTGAAGTTTTATTTCAGTCCCAGAAGATTTCAGATACACAGATATTTCGAGTTCATTGAAATAGACATCAGAAAAGTAGAACTTTATACAAGATAGAGAAGCAATTTAATAATGAGCACCGCGCACAAAACAAGCACCTGATCCTCCAAAGCAAATGTCTTAGGCGACAAAGAGCAGCTGTCTTCACCTTCAGAGGCTGATGGAAGGTTAGGAGCAGTTTCAGAGGGTGGTTCTAGGACTGCGTATCTGGGAAATCAAGTCTTTGTCCCTAAAAGAGCCATAAGAAGCTGTACTTCCTTCAAAAGCTTAGATTTGGCTGGGCATGGTGGCTCACACCTGTGATTCCAAGGAAACCAAGGCAGGAGGATCACTTGAGCCCAGGAGTTTGAGACTAGACTGGACAACACCGTGGGACCTCCATTTACACACAATTTAAAAATTAGCTGGACGTAGTGGCATGCACCTGTAGTCCCAGCTACTCAGGAGGCTGAGGCAGGAGGATCACTTGAGCCCAGGAGTTTGAGGCTGCAGTGAGATGTAATTACATCACTGCACTCCAGCCTGGGTAACAGAGCAAGATCTTGTCTCTTACAAAATAAATAAAACAGTTGATATTTTATGGCACCACTTCTCAAATTGACAAAGGGAGTCTGGGTGGGGTAGAGAGAGCATCAACTAGGAGTCTTCAGATAACATCCTCCCATTCTTGGAAGCTCAGATCTTTTGGTAGAGGATGGGAAGGAGGGGGAAAAGATGGAGAGGGATGATCAGGAGGAGAGTTTGAAAAGACTTCCCAGGCGATTCTGCTAGTCTTAGAATCACTTCACATGAAATAGAATAAAAAAGAATTTTCCTTCTTTCTGTCTACCACTGTGAATGATTTTTCCCCCCAAGCTGGCTTTGCTTTTGTCCGGCCTGACTTTTCTTATGCGTGGTAGGCCGTTACAGAAATTGCTGCAATGATTTGCTTAGTAAGACTGACTTAGCCAAGTAAAAAATAGTTTGTCCTCCAATTTCAGAAACGATTAATTTGTGGTGATAACAATCTTTTACATCTTGGGAGTTTGGAGAAAAAATTCAAAATGATATGATTGCCAAAAAATGTGGTACATTTCCTTTTGGGTTGCTGCACAAGTATGAGTTTATCCTAAGCAGACCTCCCATGTTAAGGGACTTTCCTGAAACCCCTAGACTTTTCAAGATTATGAAATGTGCTCTGGGTACAGCTCCCTTAAGTCTCCACACCCTCCCACTCCGTGAAAGAGACAGAACATCTGCTCCTCATCTCTGGGAAAGTATATTTAATTATGGGATGCTTTCCTTTTCAAAATGGTGCTGGCTTCTTGTGCGTTGTGTTTTTTTTTTCTTGTTTTTGGCCTCCAGGGCACAAACAAAATAAAATCATCCCTTCAATGTTCAAATCAGATAATAGCATCTGCATCAACAAAAATCATGGCGAATAGCATAAAATTGTTTCTTTTATGCTTACTGAGAAGCAAGAGTCAATAACAGGCGATGGTTCTCTCAGCATCCATGAAATAAATTTTCTGGAGGAAACTTCTAGAAGCAAGGCTGTCCCAAGAACAGGGCAGGTAGCAGCAAAGAAAGATTACATCATCTCACAGGTTAGAAGACCCTACAATGATCAACTATGCTTTCTCGGTCCTAACAGAATCTGTCGGAAAATTGTGTTTGTGCGTAAGAGAGAGAGAGAGAAGAAGAAAAAATGAAAACATTGGGGGAAGGGAGAAAAACAAGCCAAGCATGTGAGTCTTCTTACTGAGAAAACATAATGCCTTCCACATCTTGATGTAAAAGATGGTTAAAATGAGAAGCAGAGATTTCACTGCAGTAAATATTTGCCAAAAAACCCACAAAAGTTTAAGCAAGTGTAGGCCTGGGATCATTCACATTTGAACACCTACTAAAGACCAATATTATCCATTTCTGTAAGAATTTTGGAGGGACAGCTTTGTCATTTTTCTAGTGTCTTATTTGTTTTAAATCCTGTTCTTCTCAAAGCAAACAAGAACTAGCCAAAAGAAAATTTGTTTTTGTTTTAGAGCAGGAGAGGGAGAAAAAGATAGGAAGCATTCGCCAGTTTCAATTCAATTTAACTCAATGAATAGTTTCTGAACCACTTCTAAGCCAGACAGAGGCCCTGTTCTCCTGGAGTGGGTGTCTGCTGAGGAGACCTGCAGTTAAAGACGGTTGTAGTACAGTTTGGAGGGGAACTTAACTCAGACTTGGAGGGAGGGGCAGACCAGGGAAGGCTCTCAGAGAAGATATCTACACACAGTTGCCAAGCTCAGCTGCTTTTCAGAATTTCCAGGGAAGCCTTTGAAACGATGTATCCCAGGATCTCTCTCTGGATCTTTTGAAATCAGAATCTCTAAGAGAGGACTGCACTGATGCATCTCCCCAGGCAAAACAGAAGTGGTGATCTGATCCGTGCAGTGGGAGGAGAAATATCAAGGATGTCCAGGAGCCTGGAGATGAGGACAAGTGCATCGAAGGAAGAACTTTCAATGAGATTACAGGGGAACCACACCAGAACCAAGTCCTTCTCTAGGGGTTTTAAACAGCCGGGGGGCCGGGCATGGTGGCTCATGCTATAATCCCAGTACTTTGGGCATGGTGGCTCATGTTTATAATCCCAGTTCTTTGAAATGCAGGGAAGATAAGGAAGACAGTTGGATGTGACTGTGCCTGAGAGAGCAGTGTTGGGACAGTCATCCGTGGAGAGAAAGGCAGCCACGTCATGAGGGCCTGTGCACAGTGGCCTTCCTCTAAAGCCAATGGCGTTGGATGAATGGCAGATGCAGCCGGAAAGAACAGTTATCATGGGGGCTGCGGGGATAGCTGTGAGATTACAGGGGAACCACACCATAACCAAGTCCTTCTCTAGGGGTTTTAAACAGCCAGGGGGCCAGGCATGGTGGCTCATGCCTATAATCCTAGTACTTTGGAAGGCAGAGGTGGGAGGATCGCTGGAGTCCAGGAAGTGGGGGCTGGAGTGAGCCGTGATCACACCGCTGCACTCCAGCCTGGGAGGGAGACCCTGTCTCAAAAAATAAAGTTAAAATAAAATAAAAGTCAGTTCCTTCACCCTTATTCTATTATTTACCACCCTGTCCCCTTCCATTTTATCTATATGCCTCCCCATGGGGAAAGCGGATGAGGTGGAAATATACGTGTTATTTATAACCAGTTAGTATACCCTTGCTCTTTGACTTGTGTTAGCAGAAATGCACACAACTTCGTGAAAGGAGCAACAATGCAGCCCTAAGCTCTTTCCACCACCCCTCTTGCAGGCTGCCTTGCAGGACTTCTTTCTCCACAAACACTGCTTTGGAAGCTATTTTAACTGATTTCGCTTGTCAGTCACTATCACAGTTTGTTTGCGCCCTCTGCCTCCAACGACGGGGCTGGAGCCATGCCCCTGAGACGCATGGGAGGATGGTACGCACACGGTCCACCCTGTCACATCACCATATCCTCAGGTTACAGATCTCCTTCCTGGCTTCATTAGGGAGTCCTAATGTTGTAAGGTAAGAACGTGAGTGGACTGGGCACAACGATAAAGGACGGGTACATAACACACAAAAGGGAGTCTTTCGTCTTCGTGTTCCAGGCAGCCCCGCTAAGGTGCACTGATGCGAGCTCAACTCGTGAAACTGGGAATCAGGAAGAGAGTTCAGCGGGAAGATTTAGTAAAAACATTTAGCAGTAAGGTCAAGAGATAGATCTTTGAAAACCACAAATTTCTCCCCAAGCCTCTGTTTAAGTGAACACACTTGCACTAATAAGAGGTGAGGTTTCCCGAAGCAGAGGAAGCAGATAAGCAAGAGAAAACCAAGTCCTTGATAACAACAGCTAATGCCTTTACCAGTAACCACATATAAAACAAACTGTGCCGGCGGACAAATTAAAGACATCCCCTTTGCCTACCAGGTTTTCAAACAGGCATTGTTATCGAAAGAATCACCCAGCCTGGAGAATGTGAAGTTAAATGTAACTACAGACACCGGCCAGCAGGTCACTCCAATCCTTACAGAGCTTCTTGTAGCTCTATTTCTGGGGTTTCTAAGAATGAGGGGAAAAGTAAATAGAGAATGACCAAGCTTGGCCAGGTATGGTGGCTCTCACCTGTAATCCCAGCATTTTGGGAGGCCAGGGTGGGTGGATCTCCTGAGGTCTGGAGTTTGAGACCAGCTGGCCAACATGGTGAAACCCCATCTCTATTTAAAAATACAAAATATTAGCCGGGCGTGGTGGTGGGCGCCTATAATCCCAGCTACTCTGGAGGTTGAGGCAGAAGAATCACTTGAACCCGGGAAGGGGAGATTGCAGTGAGCTGAGATCATACCACTGCACTCCAGCCTGGGTGACAAGAGTGAAACTCCGTCCCTAAATAAATAAATAAATGGAAAGACTGAGCTAACACTTTGTTTTCTACTTTCGATTCAATACTATTTGAACCCCAAATCTAAAGATGGAGAGTCCAAGAGTTTTGATTTCCCCTACTCAGAAGTATTTTCTCTTAAAGCTAGTCTAATAAGTTGGAAAGAGGACTCTCACAGCTTGGAAACACCTAATAAAGGTCAATATTGAGATCTAGACATTAATTTTGGTGAAAGAGAGCTTCCATACAACAAATCATACTAGGGAGTATATAGCAGTGGCTTTGCATTGGATTCTGGTTTTAGGGGGGAAAAAAATCCTTCCATATGAATCGAGTTACTGCTCTAACACTGTAGTTTAAATTTGTTGAATGAAGCCAAGATTCAGATCAAAGGTAAAGTAATTTAAAATAAAAACCTAAGAGCTGAGCTCATAACTGAGCTCTGCAAAACAGAGAAGACTTAACACAGTAAGAGTATCACGATCTTGAACTACTCTTCCCAGGAGATGGAGAGAGAAATGGAGCAGTAAACAGAAGCAGAGAAGCGTAGGGAAGATAAGGAAGCCAGAATATTCTGTCATCCATGGGCAGGTAGCTTGCCTGTGCCTTGCTCTTCAGCTGAACCCAAATTCTGAATGTATAAGTGAGGTAGAATAATAAGTCTCTCCTTGGGTGTTTGATATAGTCTGAAGCTTGTGAATCTGGATTCAGAAACATCTGTATTCCACATCATCTGAGTATAGCTTTCCTTAGACGAAAATCTCGGGTGGAACTAATAACTCCAGTCATGCGAGTTGATGCCTCCCAGGAAAAGAGGTAAGAACACGGAAATATTAATACAACAATCAGAGAAACGACTTGAAGCCAGCAGCTGACGCGATTTTGTCTCATTGACTTCCAAGGATTGGGTCGTTTTGAAAGGGAGTTATGAACGTGGTTAAGGGCTTGCTTGAGGAAAATGTTGGCAGATATCAAAACCAGACTGTTTGCGGCCACTTCTAAGATTTCAGTCGACATGAATTTGTGGTTGAGAAGTCAGGAGGACTTCTCTGGATCTAGAGTTCCGTGCCTCCTACTCTAATGCCAAATCCAAACCTGGCATGAAAGCCAATCTTTATAGAGTCAAAGACACCAACAGTATATACACTTCTATCATCTGATTTCTACAACAGGATTCTGGTTGGTTAAATTTCCATCACGTTGAGGAAGTCGAATGGAAGACACCAAAGGCAGGAGACAAGTCTAGGCCTGCTTGGGATCCAGGGGTTAAAAAGTTAGTACTGAGCAATTCCTTAGGCTGTAAGCCTGAAAAATGCAATAATGAAATTAGGTTTGGTCCTAAAGCGATAACTCCGGGCACCGCAACATCAAATCAAAAATCTTCCATTTTTGTGTTTCAGCTCCAAAGGCAAATTAGGTAAATATGGCCAATATCAAGTGTTTCAACTTCATTAGTGATCATCCCCAAAATAATATTTATATTTATATAAAGGAAAAACAAGGTATTGTTTCTGAATCTGCATTTAAGCTACGCTTAGAATCTGCACCATACTTCACATTTATTTTATTCCTAATATTCAAAGATCATTCAGAAAGGCACAGGATGATTTTTATGGCAATTTCATGGTCCTGACTTCAAAGAAGTCGCATTATTTTTCTAGATGCACCCACAGCACAGATCCCGAAGTCACAAGGCTGCTTATTTTCAGTGCTCTGCTTGGCAGGCCGTGCCTAGTCTCCCGATGGGTGCTTTAGTGACACAGAACTTCATTTTGAGTCATGAGACCTACATAGAGGTCCAAGCTCCTACCCCTGGGGTCTTTGGTATTGGGCCAATTTGCAGTAATCTATATTTTTGACTTGACTTATACCTAGCCCTTTTAAAACTATATTCCCATCAGAGCTGTTCGTAAGTTCTTTAACTTTCTTTATTAAACATTTTTATGGCATCTACTAGAAAAACGCTTTTATGAAATACTGATATACTAAAGCATATAAATTCAAGCCATCTAACCATGGCACACACATGACATGTGAAGTAGAATACCGTATTTATTAGCAGCATAGCCTCTGAGCTCAACTTCCTAGCCTTAATGACACCTATTAGCTGTATAACCTTGAGCAGTTTTCTTAACTTGTCAGCGTCTGAGGTTTTATCAGGTCTCTACTTTATAACTTCTTTTTCTTCTTCTCCATTCTTTCTTTATACTTTATTTTATGTTTCAAATTCACACATAAAAACCATACATCCTTTTGAGATACATAGCGGTATTTCGGTACATAGACGTATAATGATCAGATCAGGGTAATCGGCATATCCATCATCTCAAACAATCAGCATTTCTTTAGAGAGAAAAATAAGGCACATACCTCATACAATAATTATGTGAGAATTAAAAGCAATAATTTATGTAAAGTTATTAAAAAGAGTGCCGAATGCATAGTATAGTGCTGGATGGTCTGTTTTTATCAAATCAATATTTGTACATAATTCAAAAAGTAAAATAGTACTGAGTGGGAGGAAGGGGAAGTGGGGCTCTAACCACTCCGTAAGTGGAATTTCCAGCCTTTAGAGAGAGGTTTTTGGCCAGTTCTTGAGCCTACCCCAAGTCCCTAGTCTGTGAAATACCAGAAGTCCTTCTCATCGCCGTTTCTTTGTGAAGGCACATAGATTTCTGATGTCGAGTCCTCCTCTGCCCTGCATCTTCTGAAACGTCCCATTCACTGTGTGTCCTCTCCTGTCCTTTGGTTTTCAACCTTTAAAAATCATTTACTGGCCAGGCGCGGTGGCTCACGCCTATAATCCCAGTACTTCGGGAGGCTGAGGCGGGTGGATCAGGAGGTCAAGAGATCAAGACCATCCTGATCAACATGGTGAAACCCTGTCTCTACTAAAACTACAAAAAATTAGCCGGGCATGGTGGCATGTGCCTGTAGTCCCAGCTACTCGGGAGGCTGAGGCAGGAGAGTTGCTTGAACCCGGGAGGCGGAGGTTGCGGTGAGCCGAGATCGTGCCATTGCACTCCAGCCTGGGTAACAAGAGCAAAACTCCGTCTCAAAAAAAAAATTCAAACAAGGAAGTGTTGGTGAAGAGTGGGCCCTGGGCATGCTCTGCATATCTCAGCCTGGCTCTGAATAGTTCAGCAGTGGAAAATCCTTTCTCCTCCCTCTCAACTGAATGACACCCCGATAGTGGCTTTCCTGAAACTTTGAGTTTCTCTCCTCCTATAACTTTTTAATAGGCCCCCTGACTATACCTCGACCTCCCAAAACCCTTGATTCCCTGCAAATCTGTCTCTCACAAACCCATCTTAGCATTTGCACATTTCCTTCACCTTTCTCTGTTTCCAGTTGTCCCTGGTTGGCTTTCTCCTTATCGGGTCATCAGCAGGTCTGGATAATTCGGCTCACAGATCACTGACCCAGCAAGACATAATTGAGCATTGGATTAAGTCCTTTAATTGCGGCATGGGGTCCTGAGCTCCTCAGGGAAAAGGGTTTTGTGTGGGGGTGAAATAACAAGGGAAATAAGACCAATTGCCCCAGAATGTTTCCAACAATTCCACAAGCAGGCACTGAAGGGAAAATGAGTATATTGGAAAGAGAGGGGTGACACTCCACTGTGTTCCATGACCCGGGGTTGTAGAAAAGTTGGCAGCACGGCTGACTGGAGCTCGGCAGAGACCTCACCTCTGCTCTGGACCGTGCACATGGAGAGAAGTAAAGATGAACTTTCTCCCTTTCTTAACTTGGAGGTGTGCAATGGAACGAGGCAAGAGGCCTAGTTTGCCTAGAATGTGAATTATTGGCCATCTTCCCTCAGGCCTTTAGATACAAGGACTCACATCTGTGAAGCAAGCTTGAGTTTCCATTCCTGTCTCTTCCTGACTTTCTGAGTACTGCACAATCATCATGCAGAGAGAACTGGGATTCTGACTGCAAGGGAAGTCTCTGCTCTTCTGGAAGTTTCCCTTGATTTTGGGATTCTCCCGTCAATTTTTGTAAGTATGTTCTACGGAGATATAAATGCCCTAAAAAAGGCTGCCACACAACAGAAACCTCTGGTTTTATGAAGGAGATTCCAGCTCTACTGAGAAAGAGCAGAAAACAAATGTAAGGGAAACATACAAAGACACAACCCACAACAGCAGGAGTGAAGAGCTTGGAAGTGATACATGCAACAGGGCAATTGTTTGGCAACTTCCTTTCTACCCAGAGCCAATACTGCAAGACCAAGCTAGAAAAAGTACACAGTGAATCACGAGGCCTGTGAGTACTGTTAAATAATGCAATAATTTAGGTGAAGATGCTGTCCTCGGCTGAAATCTCCTGCGTTGTAATTGGCTGATACAAAGGAAACATTGGCAAAATCTCAAGTGAGAAATCCTTGGTGGATTTAACTCTCCATTCCCACCATCCCTCAGCAAACCTCCCAGTAAGTGGAGGAGTCGTGCCAGTGGCATACAATGTTTTGGTTTAATAGAAGATTGTTTATCTTGGCTGCTAAAATTCCACATGTCATCTCCTACCTTCTCATGGGTTGAACAGTACTGAGTTCACGGAAGAGATAAGGAAACATGCCCTTTGGAATAAAATAAAGAAAATACATTTTGATTTATCCGATGCTTTGTAGAATAAATGAAGGCATAGCTATTCTTTAAATATCCTCCATCCATTACCTTCCCCACTTTTACTTTCCCAGGAATAGACATTAGCAAGACTGAACAATGATAATTTACATCAGCCTCAGCCCATTCAGGACATGACCTATTTTTTTAAATTAATTTTACACTTTTTAAAAAGACAATTCTTTAGCAGCTTTAGGTTCACAGCGAAATTGAGCAGAAAGTATAAAGATTTCCCATATACTCCTCAACTCCATATGCATAACTTTCCATATTATCAATATTTCCCATGAGAGTGGTCTGAGACCTTTTTTAAAGATAAATCATCCTATCTTGCCCAATCACAACACTGAGTTAATTATAATATCCATCATCATTATCCAGCTTTAAAGAAAGTAATAAAAATAACAGACTATCTTATCATAGAAGCGACTTTTAAATCATTATTTCATCCAGATTCTTTTTGGTAAATACAGGATTTAATTCTCCTACAGTCACTTCTGTAGGAAAATTAAAGTATGCGGAAAAGAAATTGTGAGAGGTTTATCAAATTAGGGAAAACCATGGCCAACAGAGAAAAAAAGTGATGGAGGTGAGGGTGGTATTTGACCAACTGGCCCTACTTAAAAATACTAAGATGGCGTAAGTTTCTCTATCTTTCCATAAGTGATGATTTTAAAATAATATTTTAAAGCTTGCACCTCACTCCCGAAGATGCAGCTGCTGTGCTATTTTTCTTGGCACGTTTAAGGATCCTCCACGGGTACTGAAGAAACCTGAGCTTCGAAACTCAGCAACTCTAGAACGAGACGGCTCGATGGTTCTCCAGAGAGTTCAAATATTTGAGTGAAAAGATATGTCGAAAACTAACTTCTTGTTTGGATGCAGGGGAATATGGACATGGAACCAGGTGTGAAAACATGATGCAGCTTCTGTAAATGTGCTGGGTATCGCTGGTCTCATGGGAAGATGGAAAACGATCCTTCCCAAGCCATAGAATCTTGGCAGAAAAACTCAACCTCCCGATTTGTACTAAGGAGACATGTCCACCTCGGCTTTGGTGACCCGGTTTTCTTGGGGCTTTCAATTAGGAGCACATTCCTTTTCTCCCTTTACTGTTTTCATGTTTAGTTCAGGTCAATAAGCACCTGAAGCTTTTTGGACAGCAAATAATAAGCTTAATCAGCCTCCTGATGAGTGAAAATGCTCTCTGAGTCTTACAGCACTTGAGCTCTTGGCATTTTCCTATTCAAGATAAGCCTAGATAATATCCAGGATCAAATGTGGTTGATGAGGTTTGAAGTGTCCAAATGCTTACTCCTTTTTTTTTTTTAAAGAGAACTTAGCCCTATTCCACTCATAAAAGTAGACTAGTAAGTATGTGGTTTTTTCACTCCAAATCTTCCATCTTTTGAAAAATTTTCTTTAAAGCCCAAATTTAAATGCATCGAGAAATTTCTACAGTAAAGTTAGTTGCACATGGGAGTCAAAGAGGCCAAGAAAGAGCTTATTTCAGACTTGGAATACAGCTGAAATACACAATCGCCATGTCTGTAGAGGTTACTAAAGTGTTCAATTTGAGGAGGGCTGGTAGAAATTGAAATCGTGGTTTTATGGAAATCAGTAATCCACAAGCAATTCACGGTGGTTTTTCCAGAAGCATGCCTATGCCTTTCTTTTCTTTCTTTTTTTTTCTTTTTCTGTAGAGATGGGGACCTCACTATGTTGCCCAGGCTGGTCTTAAACTCTGAGCCTTAAGCAATCCTCCCACCTTGGCCTCCCAAAGTGCTGGGATTACAGGTGTGAGCCAACACCCCTACAACACCCAACCCATGACTTTCTTTGGTAAATTAACTTAGATTCTATTCGTAGAAAAAGAACCAAAACAGAATATCTGAGTCATCCTGTTAAGAGGGGGAATTTGTTTCAGTGAACTTGGCACAGAGCTCATCTGCCCTAGGAAAAGCCCTCTCTGTGGCATCTTAGTTGCATGGTTCTTACCTAGCTGCCCTATTGATTTCTGCTGAACAGTTGAAAGCATGGCTTCCTTGCCAGTCAGTCTTGTCCGCTGTCTCTGATCTCCCAGGCTCCCAGACCCAGACCCAAGGCCTGCTCTACACAAGACCAAGCCTCACCAGGCAGCATGCTGAGAATGGCCACCACATCACTACGTCGTGATCATGGCTAAAAGGCATGGCCATCTGTAGTGGATACTCACTCCAAAGTGAGCATTGTCCCTGCGACACAGCATGGGAAACCGAGGGGTGACTCTTATTATTGTTACACTTCACCTGCCAGTGGTCCTTGCAGGTAAATGTGAAGTGAGTTTTGGTTTTGGGCAAAGCTAGGCAGTGCTAGTTTGAGATACATTGCAGCATCTTCAGGTCGTGCCCAAATACTCAGGTTTCAGTTGAAATAAATTCAGCTTATTTAATTTCATGGTGTATTTGGCCATTCTTGCATTGCTATAATGAAATATCTAAGACCGTGTAATTAATAAAAAAAAAAAAAGAGGTTTCATTGGCTCACAGTTCTGCAGACTGTCCAGGAAGCATGGCCCCAGCATCTGCTCAGCTTCTGGCGAGGGCCTCGGGAAGCCTACAATCATGATGGAAGGCAAAGAGGGAGAAGCTTGTCCTATGGCTATGGCAGGAGCAAGAGGTGGGGGGAGGGTGCCACACAATATTAAACTGAGTTTCTCTGGAGAAATCATTCACTATCATGAGGTCAGCACCCAGGGGATGACACTAAACCATTCATGAGAAATCTGCCCCCCGATCCAATCGCCGCCCATCAGGCTCCACCTCCAACACAGGTGTGAAAGGAAAATAAATCCTGGAGCCCCAAAATCACTGAGCTAAAGGGAAAAGTCAAGCTGGGACCCGCTCAGGGCAAACCTGTCTCCCATTCTATTAAAAGCCACCCCTCTGCTTACTGAGATAAATGCATATCTGACTGCCTCCTTTGGAAAGGCTAATTAGAAGCTCAAAAAAACCGCAACCATTTGTCTCTTATCTATCTATGACCTGGAAGCCCCTCCCCCACTTCCAATCGTCTCATATTTGCTTCCAGTTTTCCCGCCTTTCTGGATCAAACCATTGTTCAACTTATACATATTGATTGATGTCTCACGTCCCCCTACAATGTATAAAACCAGGCTGTGCCCCAGCCACGTTGGGCACACGTCATCAGGACCTCCTGAGGCTGTGTCATGGGTATGCATCCTTAATCTTGGCAAAATAAGCTTTCTAAATTGATCCTGTCTCAGATATTCAGGGTTCACACTGGGGATGATATTTCAACATGAGATTTAGAGGAAACAACATTTAAACCATAGCACGCATGTTATAGGAACCCAGAGGGAAACAGTCACTCCTGATTAGAAAGTTCAGAAGACAGCACTTATGAAGAACATAGCACTTGAGCAAGATTGTGCAGCAGAAGCAGAAAGTGGATCCACAGTGGGAGGAATGGGGAGAGAGAGCGTGCAATGGAAGCAGAGGCGGTGGGGCAAAACTGGGAGTCGATAGCAGGAGGAGAGTAGGAGAGAAGCTGAAAAAAGCAGCTTGAGGGTCCTACCCCAGTGAACTCTGACTTCTATGCCAAGATGTATTAGTCTGTTCTCACGCTGCTAATAAAGACATAACCAAGACTGGGTAATTTATAAAGAAAAGAGGTTTAATTGACTCACACAGCATGGCTGGGGAGGCATCAGGAAATGCACAATCATGACAGAAGGCACCTCTTCACAGGGTGGCAGTAGAGAGAATGGAAGCCAAGCAAAGGGGAAAAGCCCCTTATAAAACCGTCACCCCCATGGTTCAATTGCCTCCCACCGGGTCCCTCTCATGACACGTGGGGATTATGGGAACTATATTCAAGATGAGATTTGGGTCGGGACACAGCCGAAACATATCACAGGGATGTAGATTATTCTCTGGACAAAGGGGAGCCATTGAAGGTTGCTGAGCAGGAGAGTATCATAATCAGAGCAGTATTTTTAGAAAGATGAATCTGACTATGCTAGTGAATTGGACTGGAGACAGGAAGGACAAGAAGCAGACATCAACTAGGAGGCCATTGAGTAACTCTCAAGGGAAATAAGGGTCTGAGTCACAGGTGACAGGGGTACAGGAAGTCAGGGACAGAAGGGAGAAAAGCAAGAAAGGAGGGATCAGAGACTTGCATGTGAGTTGAACCCGAAGAGAGATGGAAAAGGGAACTACGAGACTACCATTAGTTTCCAAGCCAAAGTGACCATGGGCTCTAAGTTACCAAGGATGAACAAAGGGAATCTATCTTAGATATGTATTCAAGTCTAGCCATGAAGCTAGAGGACTCCAGGACAGAAAAGAGCTAAGAGCCAGAAATGGAGATTGGTAGTGGGGAAGGGTCTGCACAAGGTAGGACCCTGCCTTAGTTAATTTTGTGCAGCCATAATGGAATAACTGGGACTGGGTAATTTATAAGGAATAGAGATTTATTTCTTACAGTTCTGGAGGCTGGGAAGTCCAAGGTGGAGGGCCCTACATCTGGTGAGGGCCTCCTTGCTGCGTCATCCCATGGCAGCAGGTGCAAAGGCAAAAGAGCATGTGTGTGCAAGAAAGGGAGGAGGCTAAAGCTATTCTGTTTTCATTAGGAACCCGTTCCCACAACAACTAACCCACTCCCAAGATAATGGCGTTAATGCATGCATGAGGGCTAAGCCCTCATGACCTAGTCACCTTTTAAAGGTCCAATCTCTCAACACTGTTGTACGGGGGATTAAGTTTCCAACACATACTTTATGGCGAATATATCCAAACCGGAGAAGACCCCAAGGAAACTAGCACAGTGCTGCCTGCTTCATACCTTTCCACAAGTGCAGATGCTTCTCAACTTGCAATGGGGTCATGCCCAATTTCAACCTATCCTAAGCTGAGACTAGCATAAGTTGAAGACATATGTAATACCCCAATAAACCCAGCACAAAGCCAAAAAATGATAAGTTGAACCATTGTAAGTCCAGATGATCTTCAACTTATGATGGGGTTATGTCCTAATAACCCATTGTAAAATTGAAAAATGGTTAAGTCAAACCATCGTAAGTCAGGAACCATATCAACTAATTAAATGAATAAGAGTGAAAAGGGGGAGGAGAATATGAATATATATGCATTCATTAGACTGGCTTACAACAAAGACTGAATGCAATGAAATTCAGATACAAAAAAAGGCTGGAAAGTATAAAAGGCATGATGAAGCAGGTGCTCTAAAAAGCTTAGTTAAATTGAAACCATTCCTGCCATCTAGAATTAACTTAATAAAATAGGCATAGCATGATGTAATTATGGCATAGGACATAACTTGCATTAATGAAGTATAACAACCACTCACAAAATCCAATCATATTTTTAAAGTATCAAGAGTACTGCTTTGCTCAGTAAATTATGTAATCAGAATGAATCTATGGCACCCTTCTAAAGTAATGGAATTTCTGAATCCAAGAATTCAGGCACTATACTGCCGAAAGTGGCTCATTACGTGGGATGTCAAGCATTTTGAATCTGAGTACAGCACTTCCATTCATCAGCGGTTGTAAACAGTTTCGTTTTGTTTTATTCTATTTTGTTGACCATCCTGAAATTAGCAGCATGTGATGGCAGTGAAGTTATAGACAATGGTCACTTCTCCAAGCACTTGATTTTTTTCTCTCTCATTCCTTGGGACCTCGGGTGCTAGTGGGAGATGAGTGTGAATACTTGTCCAAGAAACTGTCAGTGGTGGGAAAGAAATGGGAGATTGTAATAATATTACCAATCTGTATTTATGTAGCATCCTTACTTGAAAGAGCTTAGAATGCTTTTAGAACTATTTCATTACGTCAGTATACGTGGAAAATATGGTGGTATTCATATTATAGATTTTTTAGCTTGGTCAAAACTTTCTGTACTCCACTAATAAAGAATAATATTAAGATGTCAGCTCTCAAATCCGAGTCCTCTTTTCATGAATGGTCAGTTCTTTCTAAATCTCCATAGTGAATATATCATCCGAAATGGTTTTCACTGAATTCCCTTAGCTGCAGAGCTAAGCAGGATTAATAATTTGAAGAATCACTGCCTTTAATTTTCAAAGAAAATAATGTTACCACCTGAATCATGGTGCAGGATGGAGGTAGAAAGAAAAGAGTGAGCTGGAGTAGCGGAGAAGAGAGTTGTGTAGAGAAACCTTCCCGTGCAACGTGCACCTTTTAACTGTGAATAAGTAAGGAAATGATTGAAAGGACATTCCAACTCTGTCAGTGGAGTCCAGAAATTTCCCAGTTACTCCTCACCTTTTTCAAGCCAGCTGCCCAGGATAAGGTAAAATGAGTTCTAGCTAATGGAATTCATAAATCATTTGTAAGCGCCTGGGCACCTTTACACTTTAGCATTCTTTTGTGTGGTCCTCAAATGAATGGGCAGGTCAGGCATTTAAAATACCTCTCAGCCACTGTCCTTTCCTCACTGCCAGAAACCCTCAAAGAAAGGCAGAGATGGTGAACGAGCAATTCTGCCTTCCAGCCCTACCAGTGATTTCCCCTCAGGCAGCTAGGAGCAGAGATTGGATCTATTCCGATTATGGAAAAAGAGTCAGCGAAAATGGAGAAACACAGCCCAGCTGCCTTTCCATTTAGCCCTGAAATATTCATGGAGGAGCTGTGGAGCTAGCCTTGTGAAGGATCCCAAAATAAATAAAACCCACCTCCTGCCCTCAAAATCACTTATCAAGGGAGAAGCTAGGAAACTCCCCATTGGTGCCACTGTTGGAGGTGGCTGGGCCAGCGAACCTTTGCAACCAGCCTCCTTGGGCTATTTGCAAACCCTTCTAATATGTCCTCTTTCAGCCTAGAGGAAGTGGCAGGGCAAAACTATGAATTATTTAATCTGTCGAGGCTTCCTCTGGTCCCATCCATCCACTTCTCTCTTCTCCACGATGCTGCTTCCTCTCCTCCCTCCCTGGCCCATCTCAGAAACATCATCATTTGGTTCATGTCTTTCTCACTCTCTCAGGAAAGAATCTGAAGTCTGTTACTGAACAAGTACTGGCGTGTGTTTTCTCTTGTGATCAGAACACAGCAAAGCTTCTTGAACAACAGACAGTCACTGAAGTAAGGAGGCTGATTTTCTTGCATGACTCATGGAAAGCTGTTGTAGGGACACCACCACTCCAGCCTTAACAAAAACTTAAGTCCCAGTGACACCTGCACTTAACATGTTGCAGTTCAAGCTGTTTCAAGCATTATGAACTGATGTGTGTGGCAGTAATTTGAGGGCAAAGGGT
The DNA here is from genome assembly GCA_963573385.1 of Cacajao melanocephalus. Taxonomy (NCBI): domain Eukaryota; kingdom Metazoa; phylum Chordata; class Mammalia; order Primates; family Pitheciidae; genus Cacajao; species Cacajao melanocephalus. The sequence goes on along the minus strand of CAUYLG010022374.1, from coordinate 57,945 downwards.
GCTTTCTGAGAACTCTCTGAAATCACTCCACTCATATGACAGCACAACATTCTTTAATCTCTCAACCTGTACTGTCCAATATGGTACCTGGTAGCCACATGTGACTGTTTAAATTTAAATTAATCAATTTAAATTTAAGGCTGGTCTGAGTACAGTGGCTCACGCCTGTAATCCCAGCACTTTGGGAGGCCAAGGTGGGCAAATCACCTGAGGTCAGGAGTTTGAGACCAGCGTGGCCAACATGGTGAAACCCCATCTCTACTAAAAATAAAAAAATTAGTTGGGCATGGTGGCAGGTACCTGTAATCTTAGCTTCTCAGGAGGCTGAGGCAGGAGAATTGCTTGAATCCAGGAGGCAGAGGTTGCAGTGAGCCAAGATCGAGCCACCGCACTCCAACCTGGGTGACAGAGCAAGACTCCATCTCAAAAAAAAAAAAAAAAACGACTTCCTAGATATAGATACAGTAAGGACTGAACTGAAGTAAGACAGGAAAAACAAACCAACATCTTTTAAACAGGCATAGTCTTTGGAGATCTATGGTAAAGAGGCACCTCATGATGATAATAATTCTCAAATAATACTCTAAAATTCACATTAATATTTAATCTTCATATTGTTCCTTTAATGTCTAATGAAAACACACACCAAAGGCCTTCGGTGTTATAATTTGATACATCATTACACAATGCACAAGGCAATCTCCAGCCAATCAGAAATGGGGCAAAGTACAGAAACCAGGAGCAAAGGGAATGGCACTAAATACAAAGAGGGCCATGGGACAGCTACTCATGGGACCCCTCCTGGTGTTCCAGCAGCTAGAAAAGCTTGTTTTTGCCTCTTAACAGGACCTGGAGGTATGGTTTGGCTGTGTCCCCACCCAGATCTCATCTTGAATTCCCATCTGTTGTGGAAGGCATCCGGTGGGAGGTCATTGAATTGTGGGGGCAGGTCTTTCCTGAGCTCTCCTGGTGATAGTGAATAAGTCTCACGAGATTTGATGGTAATATAATGGGGAATTTCCCTGCACAAGCCCTCTCTTTACCTGCTACCATCCATGTAAGACAGGACTTGCCTCCTTGCCTTCCACCATGATTGTGAGATCTCCTGAGCCCCGTGGAACTGTGAGTCCATTAAACCTCTTTCTTTTGTAAATTGCCCAGTCTCAGGTATGTGTGTATCAGCAGCATGAACACAGACTAATACACCTGGCTGGTGCTTTTTTTTATTTGGCAGGGTCTGGCTCTATCGCCCAGGCTGGAGTGCAGTGGCATGATGATCTCAGCTCACTGAAGCCTGGACTTCCCAGACTCCAGCGATCCACCTACCTCAGCCTCCCAAGTAGCTGGGACTATAGGCATGTGCCACCACGCCAGCTAATTTTTTTTTTTTTCAGTAGAGAAAGGGTCCTAGTATGTTGCCCGAGGTGTTCTTGAACTCCTGGGATTAAGTGATCCTCTTGCCTCGGCCTCCCAAATCACTGGGATTACAGGCGTAAGCCAATGAACCCAACAGTGTTCTTTTTCTTGATGGCAGCAGAAGCATTGACTTTTCCAGACCTGGCTCCCTCTTGGCCCGTTTCTGCCATTCTGTGGGCCTTGTCTCCAGTGTGCAGTGGCTTCACCAGCGTGGGAAAGCAGAGTGGTGAAGGTGACACAGCCGGACAGAGCTGTGAACTGCACGCCGGTGAAATTTTAAGAATGGCCAGTTGGTGGCCGAACTTCAGGGAAGAAATGGATTTCCGTCCTCGAGACCCTTCACACCAACCTTCCTGTCACTTAACAGAATGACAAAATACAGAAAAGCATAAAGCAGGACACAGGGCTTGAGGTCTGCAGGTCTTCCCTGCCTCCCTCCACCTGCACACAATCCCATCTTCACCTGATTCTGAAAGGCAAATTCCCCATCCCCAGGATGGCTTAACAAGAGGGCAGCTTACCACACAGACTCACAGTATCAGCTTCTCTCTTATGAACATGAGCCAACATACATCCCGAAGATCCCTGTTCTGCACCCCCTGCATTCCCGCATCACACTGGCTCTCCTGGTGCCCTGAGGCCTGAAGAGCAGCCATTCAAAAATCGGATCAATCAGATGACGCATACTTAGCAGTGCCCACTATGGATCTGAGCACCTTGCCTTCGTGGAGTTTCCAGATGGAAGCTCTCTCCTCTGTTGAAATGCAAATAGCTGAGACTCAGAGTGACACAGAGTCAATGGGAGTCCAAGCCACTGACAACTAAAGCCTGTGAACCACTGGGGAACAGGGAATGGAGAGGGAGTGGGTGGGCTGGAGGAGCACGCGGAGGGCCAACTTGAGTGTGAATGTCCAACAGTATTAGAAAAATGGAGAGGAGAGACGAAGGACCTTGAAGTTCCAGCCTTCACTTCACCATCAGGAAGCTTTGGAGGATTAACTAGGAGAAACTTTTCCTTCCTTTGTCTAATTCCTAGTTTTGCTCATTTTTTCCCCTAAATAATTAGGCATGTTTTTACCAAGAGTAACATTTAGAACATCCTTTAATTCTCTGAAATTTACATTTAAAAAAAACTTTTGTAGAAACACGTCTTGCTACGTTGCTTAGGCTGGTTGCAAACTCTTGGCCTTGACAGGAACAGTAGGTCCCACCTGTATTCACAGAGTTTTTGGAGACCAAGGTGGGAGGATCACTTTAGTCCAAGAGTTCAAGACCAGCCTGGGCAAAATAGTGAGATCCTGTCTCTACAAATTTTTTTTTGATGGAGTCTCTGTAGCTCAGGCTGGAGTGCAGTGGTGCGATCTCGGCTCACTGCAATCTCCATCTCCTGGGTTCAAGCGATTCCCCTGCCTCAGCTTCCTGAGTAGCTGGGACTACAGGCATGTACCACCACACCCAGCTAAGTTTTTTGCATTTTAGAAGAGATGGGGTTTCACCATGTTGACCAGGATGGTCTTGATCTCCTGACCTCGTAATTTGCCTGCCTTCACCTTTCAAATTGCGGGGATTACAGGTGTGAGACACCGCGCCCATTGAACAATTTTTAATTAGCTGGGTGTGTGTGCTGGTCCCAGCTACTCAGGAGACTGAGGCAGGAGCATCATTTGTGCCCAGGAGGATGGTCAACACTGCAGTGCGCCGTGATCACACCACTGTACTCCAGCCTGGGTAACAAAGCAAGACCTTGTCTCAAAAAAGAAAAAAAAGAAAAAGAAGAAGACTCCTAGCTTTAGGTGATCCTCCCACCTCAGCCTCCCAAAACACTGGGATTACAGGAGTGAGCCACTACAGGTGACCTGATATTCACATGTTAATACATAATGCTAAAACAATAAATCTTCCTCTTTCATATACTCTGCTCTTGAATATAAGCAGAGCATCCTCTGTGACACTCACTGGTGTTCTCATGCTCTTCAGGAGAGGTGTCAGGGCAAAGTCAAAAGGCTGGGAGTGAACAAGCAGGCACGCTCTTGTCTTCCAGGCTGGCTGGGAACACTGCATTGGAAGAGATAAAACAGGGCTGAGCATGTTTAAATCTTCCAAGGAAAAGAAGGTATGCTCCGCTACTGAGCTGCCCTGTGACTCCACCAGGATGACGGTTTTAATTGCACTCGGCGGATGAGCTAATTACGGTCAGGGAAAGTTAACACTGGGGTTGCAAGGAACGACACATTTTTTTCTGGGAAATGCAGCACACAGGTGACATCCTTATGCAATTCAAGTGCTTCTTCAAAGGTTTGGAACGATGTTTAAACCCAAAGAGTTCAAGATAAAGGGGAGGGAAGAAAGACTATCTGTGTGGAACTGTGAAGGTTGAGTGGCGAGCAGGAAGTGGAGTTCAAAAGAGGTAGAATAATAGCTCGCAAAAGGCAGCAAAAGTAGGAAAGAGCGATTAATTGGATCAGTCTGTTAAGGCTCAAAACAGTCTGATAGAAAGACGACGTAATATCCTGATCCCCGAGTCAGGATCCCGAATCTTCCATATGACTAATAATTAAAGCCAGCTCTTGGGAAATGCATTCTTCAATTTGTATATTTGAAAGGGGGACTGCAGTTAGCCCTTTGACCTTACTCCAAATTTTCCTTTGGAAGGTAAATTCCTTAAGATCCTCAGAAAAGAAAACAAAATGTTTGGAAGCATTCAATTTAACCATGACGAATTTAAGGTCCTAATGAAAGAACCAGGAAATAACCTTCACTTCCAAACATTCAACCGCATCTCACACCATCCTCGGAGTTTGCTTTTAACACTCAAACGCTCGCTCCCACTATTGTCCATTCAGGATATTGTGTTGTTCTATTTATTTCTCCATGTTGTTACCCAACTTTTTTTTTTTTTTTTTTTTTGAGACAGAGTCTTGCTGCTCAGTTGCCCAGCCTGGAGTGCAGTGGTGCAATCTCAGCTCACTCCAACCTCCGCCTCCCGGGTTCAAGCGATTCTCCTGCCTCAGCCTCCCCAGGAGCTGGAACTACAGGCTTGCGTCACCACACCCAGCTAATTTTTTGTATTTTTAGTAGAGATGGGATTTTGCCATCTTAGCCAGGCTGGTCTCGAACACCTGACCTCAGGTAATCCGCCCACCTCAGCCTCCCAAAGTGCTGGGTTACAGGCATGAGCCATTGCACCCAGCCGTTACCCAACTTTTATACCCACAGACACACACACACACACACACACACACACACACTATCTCCACCAGGATTTTTGGCAGAAGCAAACAGCTAGTAACACTAAGAGTAAGCAGAGCTGGAAAACAGGCCAGTTATTAAGATCTCAGACTAGAAAACAGAGACATGCATTCAGCCCATTGCCCCCTGCAACAGCTATCACTCCAGGAGAACCCCAGACTACCACCTGGCCTTTGTCAAAATAGTTAGACAAGGCTGGGCACAGTGGCTCATGCCTGCAGTCCCAGCACTTTGGGAGGCTGAGGTGGGAGGGAGGATGATTTAAACCCAGAAGTTCAAGACCAGCCTGAGGAACAGAGTGAGACTCCACTTTCTACCAAAAAAATTTAAAAATTAGCCAGGTGTGGTGGCATGTGCCTGTGCTCCTAGCAACTTGGGAGGCTGAGGTGGGCGGATCGTTTGAGCTCAGTAGGTCAAGGATGCAGTGAGCCATGATCACACCATTGTACTCCTGCCTGGGTGATAGAGTAAAACCCTGTCTCAAGAAAAAATACATAGACAAGCATGAGAAGTATAGTGAGATCCCATTCTAAAAATAATAATAATAAAATAGTTACTAGCCCAACCATGTTGAATGTTGAAGATTGCTTGATTTTTTTTTTGTCATGCAGATTTTAAATTAGGTAATAGATCCATCTTCACCTCCGGGAAGGTGAGTTATTCAAGTTTTGGGACTAAGAATAAAATGAGTGAGAAATAGCCACTGAAAGTTCACGGTATTGGCAGTTGAGAAATGGAAAGATTATAAAAGGTGTTTTTTCCTTTTTTGAAGGACTTCAGTCCCTGCTTCCAGAAATAGTCACCAGTCCTTCTCCCCGCTCAATAGGAAGAAAAGAAACGTAAAATGGCCTGACATTAGGAAGAAACAACGAAGGTGCCTTGTGCTGTTGGTGGATTAAGGCAGATGCAGCAGCGGAAAGGAAACAGCTGGACGCATCTCCAGGGACGGTAACTGAGGACAGCTGAGAGCAAGGCACCTGGCAGACGCCAACACCGAAGCTCTGAAGAGCCCGGAGAGCAGAAGAAAGCCTCAGGTCACCGCTCACACCCATCCCAATCACCATTACCACACATGGGGGTCAGAGGCCAGGCCTCACACTCCAGAGACTGATTCAGTAGTTTTGGGTGGGGTCAAAGAATTTAAGTGTCTAACAAACTCTGAGAAAGGGCCAATGCCGCTGGTACTGTGGGTACATTTCACCTTTCTCTAAGAGCCCCTGGTTAATATTCAAGACATTGGACTTCTATGGGGAGCTCAGGCTCCATTCTCCTTCACCAGCAGTACAATGGCATCATCTGTCAGGACTCTTAGTAGAAGATGGTGCTGACCCCCTTGCAGTGAGGACAATCTGACGGACCCGTGGGGCCTGTGTTCTCAGGAGTCAGGAGAGGAGACTCATTTGCTGAGTGTTGGTTCTCTGTGACAGAGTCATCTCTGCTGAGGGTCACATTAGGAAAATTTGGGGACATGGTTTATATATACATATAGCTTTTAGGACCCTTCTCTAAATTGAGAAAAATGCTTATTTTTTTCTTAATTTAGAGAAGTTATTCCACTTTTTCATGTTCTCAGTCTGTAAGACACAACTCCAGACACCCCTTGTATTAGTCTGTTATCACACTGCTAATAAAGACATACCCAAGACTGGGTGATTTATAAAGGAAAGAGGTTTAATGGACTCACAGTTCCACATGGCTGGGGAGGCCTCACAATCATGGCAGAAGGCAAGCAGGAAAAAGTCACATCTTACGTGGATGACAACAGGCAAAGAGAGAGCACTTATGCAGGGAAACTCCTCCTTATAAAACCATCAGATCGCCTGAGACTTATTCATTATCGAGAACAGCACAGGAAAGACCCACCCCCATGATTCAGTGACCTCCCAATGGGTCCTTCCCAGGACACGTGGAAATTGTGGAAGCTACAATTCAAGATGAGATTTGGGTGGGGACACAGCCAAACAATATCACTCCTGCGTATTATACCAAGACTTTATTCCTCCTCTTCTTCACAAGCAGTGCTTGATCTCCAGGCCTATTAAATGTCCTTAGAGACTTTTGAACACCTATTCAGAAAAATGAGAATCACACTAGTCTGGAAGGAAAACTGAGATTATCAGACACATTGGCTTTGTTTGGTGTTGGACTGGATTTAGTGGTGATAGGACCAGGTGCTCCCAAAGGGAAATTGCAAGGATATACACAATGCTTTTAACTGAAAAACTCAGTGACTCTCAGGCAGATCTGCTGTGTTTAGCCACCTAAAAATTGTGTCCCCAGGTGATCTGAGCAAGGCAACCACTTCAGCCATTGGTTGAAAAGCCTCACCTCCGCTGTAAAAACATTTCAGCACTTGTTCATTAAATTTGAAACATCAAAGACGATTTCCAAATCTGGAAAACATTTGTGAAACATTTAAATGGGGTGTCACTTTGGCAGTGTAAGTGGCATGCATGAACTGTTTGATTTTCAACTATTTACAGATGTAGCTGACTCTGGAATTAACGCGTGTATTTTCCAGGAGAAGTTCTGTATGCAACGTTTTGACCAAATTTGCCTGAGAGAGAAAAATTAGTTTAAGCCTACATAGTGTGGAACTATTTCCCTATGCATCGTACGTTTGTCTCTTTGGGTGCGTATGAGAAAAGAGAAACCTTTTTTTCTGTAAATGTGTATTGTATTATAGCTCTTGATATCAGAATTTCTGCATGAGAAGATTTAATAACTTAATGTTCTATCCTCATTTTTGTTTGGAATTCCTGAGTTCCAAATTTAACAAATCCTTTCTTTCCTGGTTCAAATTTATGTTTGGGAACTTTCTTTAAATAACTGTGTGGAAACTGGTCACATAAGACAATGTGAACTGAGAACATATTTGGCCCTGTGCAAGTCTAGAAGTTTTCTCAAATATTGTTTTCCTGCCTCGGATTCCAGTAAATGAATCTTTCTGTGACTCAGAGCTTCAACCCTTGGGAAAAGAAGGGAGAAAGTTCAGGGGTTTGCCTGGAATATTTTGAAATATTGAGCATTTTCCGTAGTTCACATTTTAGTTATTATTTATGTCACTTTTTACTCCTGAAATGATTTGATGTGACTTACAAAAGTACATACAATACTTTAAAAAGCAAGCCAAAAAATGGGGGAAAAGAAAAAATAGTTGCCATATATATATATTTCACTACAGCTTGGCTGCATTTTGGGACCTAAATTTTCTTACGTACAACCCAGAAAATAAAACAGTGTTTTTGAAACTATTAGAAATAAAAATATCAATTGTTCAAGGGAAGTAAAACTAGTCCTGGGACTAAGACCTAAGTGAAATTTTTTACATGGGTCAATTTATTCTATAACATTCTCTACAACTTTCTTACATAGTGTAATAATGAGTCTTAATTTCTATATGTAACATATATATTTTAGAGATATAGATATATTATATATTTTAGAAACCCCATCTCTAATATATGTTTAATAGATATCTGTTACCTATCTACAATATATAATATTATATATAGATATATCTATATTAGATATAGGTCTATAATATATAATAGCTATCTATTACATACATAGATATGTACAGATAGATAATAGATATCTATTACATATATATGTATTACATGTACCTACAGATATCTATTACATATTTACGTATATGTATTTCTAATATATATGTGTATATATATATATATATATTTTTTTTTTTTAGAAACCCCATCTCTACTAGAGATATCTATGTATACATATTTCACCATGTATAGGGGTAGATTTATTATGGGTGGTTTAGCACCATCCCCTTGGCGCTGCCCTCATGATAGTGAATGATTTTTTGCATTCTCAATCCTCCTGCCTCAGCCTCCCAAAATGCTGAGATGACAGGTATGAGCCGCCCACCATGCCTGGTCAATAAAGAATTTTAAAAGACTGAGTTCTATACACCCGTCAACAAAGTCCAGGGTCTCAGCCCCCAGAAACAACTCAGTCAAGCTTCGCAATGAAAGGGCAGAATGGTGCATTCCAGGAAATCAGCTGTACCCTAGGCTGATCTAATCCAAGAAGAAAATTTTGTGTATGTAGCAAAATAGACTGCATATCCTTCAGGCAATCCTTCCTAGATATTATCATTTTGAAAACAAGCCTTTGAAAAATGTTGAACAATGTCCCACAGTCCTCCTCCTGCATGTCACTAGGGGACCTTTTTAAAAATGCATATCTTCAGCATCACCCGGGGTCTAACACATCAGAATTTCTGAGTGAATATCCTAGTACCTGTAAAGCCCCTCTGGGCAGCTAGAGTTGGTTACCATCTAAGCATTTGACCCTGTTAGTTTATCACTTCTGTGCTTCCTCCACTGCCTTCTGTGACTCTGAACCCTCTTGGCTTGTTTCTTTACTTTTCTCAAAGATATTTCTCAGATTCTGCCCCTTTCTCTTATGCCCTAAATAGTTGTGACATTTTCTTAGTTTTTCCTCTTCAGTTTCACACTCAGTGACACAACAGGCATATACACTTGATATCATTTGGCTGTTTGTCCCCACCCAAATCTCGTGTTGAAATGTGACCCCAGTGTGGGAGGTGATTGAATCACAGAGGCAGATTTATCATGAATGGTTTAACGCCATCGCCTTGGTGCTGTTTCTGTGATAGTGAATGATTTCTCGCAAGATCTGCTTGCTTAAAATTGTGTGACACCTTCTCCCTCTCTCTCTTTTGCTCCTGCTCTGGCCCCAGGGACAGTCCTGCTTTACCTTTGCTTTCTGCCATGATTGTAAATTTCCTGAGGCCCTCACCAGAAGCCAAGCAGGTGCTGGAGCCGTGCTTCCTGTACAGCCGACAAAACCATGACCAGTGAACCGCTTTACCAATTGCCTAGTGTCAGGTATTTCTTTTCTTTTTTTTTTTTAAGACAGAGTCTCACTTTTTCGCCCAGGCTCAAGTGCAGTGGTGCAGCTCGGTTCACTGCAAGTGATTCTCTTGCCTCGGCCTCCTGAGTAGCTGGGGTTACAGGTGCCACCACCATGCCCAGCTAATGTCTGTATTTATTAGTAGAGACAGGATTTTGTCATATTGGCCAAGCTGGTCTCGAACTCCAGATCTCAGGTGATCCATCAGCCTCGGCCTCCCAAAGTGCTGGGGTTACAGGCATGAGTCCCAGCGCCTAGCCCAGGTATTTTTTCATAGCAAAGCAAGAGTGGCCTAATACAACATTCAACCAGTCCACCAAAACTTTTGCTCTTTAAAGCTACGTTTCCCTGGCCACAGTATGTTTTCATTTGCCTGGCAACCATCATCACATGAGTCTCCTATCAATCTTTTAAACCCATACCCATGGGTTTACCCATATCTCTTTCAAAGAGATTCTCTCTTCTTCTTAATCAGCTTCATCATCACCAATACCCTTTCACTTATGCAAATTTGCTCTTGTTTTTGTTTTTTAGAGACAGAGCCTCTCTGTGTTGCCCAAGCTAGCGTGCAGTGGTGCCGCCATAACTCACCGCAGCCTTGAATTCCTGGGCTCAAACAGTCTTCCCACCTCAGCCTCCAGAGTAGTTCCACAAATTCGAAACCTCAAGGTCAGTGTTCTTGCTCTCTTGGCCTTACCACTGTTTTCAACCAATTGCCGAGTCCTCCTCATGGCGTTTCTAAAATCAGTGTCACATTTTGGTCACCACTGTCTTCTCTCTGCTACTGCCCTACGTTGAGGCATCATTGCATGTCACCTGGAATTATTGGACTCTGTAATTTCCTTCAGTCTAGACAAATTGAAAAGAGTTGGAATACTTGGTATAGAATTAAGTTCTAGAGTCCTAAGGCACGTCTCTAACCTTAAAATTCTTGTTTTCTTTTACTCACCAGAATAAGTGCTGTGCTTTGGGAGCTCTCTTTGGCTTCCCAAACAGCCTTACCCCTACACTTTGTGAACTTTCCCATCTCTTTGCCAATGTGCATATTGTTTCTTCCAGTGGAAATATCTCTCTGCTCCCCCACAAAATCAGGTCCAAATCCCACCTCGTCTTCAGGGTCAGTCCACTGTGTATTCCGTACACTAATTTAAAAAATGTCTTTTCCAAAGGTGGAATTCAATTAATGTTGACTGAATGAGTAAAAAGATGAATGAATACATATTTATTTCAGGATTTTTCTCTTGGCTGCATCATCCAGAGAAGTAAGACTTTTTTTTTTTTTAATTAGTGCTCATTTATTTGACTGAGTCTTTTTCGGTGGGGGTTGGGGGGAGTCTTTTCGACCTGCTTTGGCACTTCTTCACAACAAAAGAGCAAAAGCAACCCTTTCCGGGAGGCAGAAACCTTTCAAGCGAGCCCCATGTTGTGTCCTCTTAAGGAGACCTCGTTTGACACCATGAATCAGAGCTTCCGTGAGGGGCAAGTCGAGGCATGACAAAGGGAAATGCACAAGATAGGAATTTGCTCAGGGTCATGGGCTCCACAAGAGCAATATCTCAGTTAGGAAAGAAACACCAGGGCTTGAGAGCATGCCTTCCTCTTCACCTGCCTGCTATTATGCGTGCAATGACACCACGTTCCACTGTGATTTATCAGAGAAAAATCGCCTGGTAATAGGAGTAGAACTAGCCCTCATTAAGACGGAACAGTGTCTGATATCCCTGAGTCAGACAAAAGAGAATACGAGATTGATGTGGTCAGCATTACTGCCAGGCTGCATTTGAAAAGAATCAAACCAAGTGGTAATTGACAGCCCTTGAGGAGGAAAAAGACCCACAAGTGGAACAGAAGCATGTTGACTGTAAACTTCTAGTTTTAAATGCATTAAAATACGACGTTACATTTGATTTCCTTCCACAGTGAGTCATTCAGAACCAATCTATGAAAGAAACAGGGTGTACACATTTAATATGCTCCTGCCGAAGCCCTGCAGCAAAGGGTGGTGGTAGGATTAATTTAATTACCAAACTGCCAACCTTTTGAAATAAGTATGGGCACATTTCTAGTGCTGGAAAGACCAAAAGTGCTTCATGAAAGGGGGCTAGGCTTGGGGGTTGGGGTCAGCTGGTGACGCTGGACTTGGAGAGTATCACTGTCCCTGGCCAAAGCCCTCCAAGGTCTTTAACTATTAAATAAAGGAATTCTGAGTGCTCCACTATTAATTTGCTTCTTCCTATCTCCTAAAACTGTAGGTAAGGTGAAGACATTTGTTTAGAGTGCCCTTTAGCTAGTAAGCCAGGCCATCTGTAAATAGGAAAGTTTTCATGCACAGGAAAATCTGCCTTATCAAGTTGCTCTTAAGAAGAGAGCCAACATGCTTGTGTTGGAAAAGCAAGTGGTAGCCTTTTGAAACCAGCCCAATTGTCCCACAAAATTGATGTTTCAGTCTCATTAAATGAACCTAGAAATTGGTCCCCCTGCTCTTAAAGCTTAAAACTTGCATTCATCTTATGTGAGTTCCCTCCTCAGGAAACCTACTCTCAGGCCTCTCAGACAGTATCAAGAAACTGAAACTTATCAGATCACCATTTGTAGACCATGAGAAGCCAGAACCCTCATCCCTCATTTTCTTTGTGTGTGTGTGTGTGGGTTGTTTTTTGTTTTTGTTTTTGTTTTTGTTTTTGAGACAGAGTCTTGCTCCGTTGCCCAGGCTGGAGTGCAGTGCTGTGATCTCAGCTCATTGAAACCTCCACCTCCTGGGTTCAAGCTATTCTCCTGCCTCAGCCTCCCAAGTAGCTGGGATTACAGGGGCCTGCCAACACACCTGGTTAATTTTTGGATTTTCAGTCAAGATGGGGTTTTGCCATGTTGGCCAGGCTGGTCTCGAACTCCTGGCCTCAAGTGATCCTCCCACCTCAGCTTCCCAAAGTGCTGGGACTGCACCTGGCCCCTCATGATTTTCTTTACCCCTCCATAATTCCTGTTTACCTGTATATAGTTACATTTCATCCCTGCTATATAAACCCCTACTTGTAGTTGGTCAAAGAGATGGATTTGAGACTGAGCTGCCAGCTCCTCAGCTGCAGCACCTGATTAAAGCCTTCTTCCCTGGCAGTCCTCGTTGTCTCAGTGATTGGCTTCCTGTGCAGCCAGCACAGGACCTAGACCAAACTCCTGATGTGTCAGTATCACTTTCACTCCATGTCAGATTCAGTATTACTTATTATGGTCTATGTATTGACTAACAGAAGAAAACTTGGTGATCACTTCTTTTTTCCAACAAAAATATCTCTATTCATGCCTTCCATTCACATCCTCCAAAGACACTACCCCTCTTCTCCTACCCAGGGGCCCATCTCCAACCTTTTATCTCTCAGTCTTTGATCTCCTTCCCTGCCCTCATCACATTTTCAAAACAACCAAAGGGAAGCTTTGAGCTAGGGAAGGAGCTTCTAAGTTCCTTGGAGATGCAACAGAGGTCAAATCTATTCTGGGGCCCTTACCTTGAGGGCCTGGTGTGGGAGAGAGGAAGTTTCCACTGCTCCCTCTTGGCTATGATGCCCTTTCTCCCTTCTCTTAGAGGTTAATCACTTTTAAAGTGAGAAACTTGTAGACTTGAAATAATGTGAAGCCATATTTTTAAAACCATTAGCACAGTCAATGTCTTAATTTTAAAAACTTCAAGTGAGATACATGTGTATGTGGTAGAGATGACACTTTAAAAATAAACTTCTTGTTGTTAGGCTATTTTGCTAGAACAGAACGTTGTATGCAACAAATCTTTGGAGAACATCCTCTCATTGGACTGACAGCTCTTCTTCAGCCAACTATGACAATAATAATAAAGGGTGCAGTTCTGTGCTGTGGGAAAAGGCAAAGTAAACAAAAAAGTGCAATATGTTCCTTACAGAGCTTTGCTTTGAAACATGACCCATCATCACTGCAAAGGAAGAAAATTTCCCACCCTTCTTCAGAAACCTCCCTCATTTGAACTTAAAACTAGGAAACAATGAACTTTTCTGATTTTAATTTTACTTGTTCAAATAAATAAATTCATCCGGCAGGGCAAAGATACAACCTGATTAAAAACAAAACCACATTGAACCGGCCATGCCAAGTCTCAGGACTCCATGAGTCAGCTCCTAAAGCTTTATGATCTAGCTTTCCTCACCTGCAAGGTGAGATTCCAAAAGCTGACGTCCGTACATGGAGAAAAATTCACCAATGACAACCGAAAGAAAGCTCCTGAACTTTGTGAATACATAAGTCAAATCACAGCATTTATACTACTTCAAGGAACTTTCTCAAGAGACTCATGTTTTTAGCTTTGGCCCTCCCGGTAAATTTTTTCTAAGGAGAATTGCAACAGAAGACAACAGGATTAAAAAACAAAATATTTTCCAAATCTTAGAGCCAACATAAATATGGTGTGTGTGATGCGTGGCAGGATGAGAAGATAAAAAAGAGCGTCACGCTGACCTGCTCCAGACCCCTTGGCCAACTTAGAAGGTTATTCTACCAGTAGAGGGGAGATGCCAGAGTTTACCCCAGAATTAATACTGCAGTCAGGAAAAAAAAAGCACTGCAAAAAAAATCATAATCCTTTAATTTTTACTGTGAAAAATGAACATTTCTTTTTCTCTATATTAAGCATACAGCAAAAAGTAATTTGTCAATGAATTATATGTTTATGAATTAAAGGAGTTTTTGTATGTGATTTAGGAAAAACGTGAAAAACGACAAACAGAAGAACTGCCATTTCACTTAATATAATTCCCTTTCCCACCCATTTCTCACCATCATGTACTCTTGATATATTTAATCTTTTGCAATGGTTCCCATAGCAACTTCTCCTCGTAGTGGCAGAGCTAAAGGCTACTGTGGTCTTGAAACCCAGCCCTGCCCTGAGCAGGTTTTTTTTTTTTTTCTTTTCTTTCCTCTCTCTTTTCATTTATTTGTTTATATTAAACCCTGGGTATCTTAGAACTCTCCTTGCATTGACCATCAGAATCATGCCAGAGATGAGAACATGAGAATTTTTTAAGTACAAATGATATGTTGTTTTTGTTTTGGTTTTATGTTTTACGGTTTTCAAAGCAGAGGCCCTGATTCATTTAAATCTGTCCTCTCCATCACCACTTAAAACCTCCTTAACAGCTTGTATGAACATGAGGAGGTGCACTTTAAGGAGTATTAATTAAAATGTGTCCCTAAAGACTGAAAACATTACCTCAGGAACACAAGATACTGGAAATCCCCGGTGTAAAAATTCATGGGTGGCACACGTGGGGTCTGCCATGGCAGCTTTGAGATGGTGTAATGCTTAAGAATTCAAATGGTAGGACACACTTCTCATTTCCTTCCTGCAATTTGTTTCTCTGCCCCCAGATAATACCAGCTCTGAGGAGTGGGCTCAGGGACTAGAAAATCAAATATTATTATTAATCACTGTAATTACTTTTCTTGGCCCAACTGTGGAGCTGGGAAGCAAATCAAATTCTCCTGAGTACAGTCTTAACTAAAACATGTTGCTGGGCCACTATTACCTCATCCTTAGTCATCTTAAACAAGAAAGAATATTACTGCAAATTATTTTTTCTGAAATATAATTGTGCTTATTTATTTACATACATTCCACTCATAAAAGACAAGGTTTAAAGTGTTTCTCCCTAAAGACCAAGAAAAACCTCATCACTAATTCTCAAATGTACAAAAAACTTCAACATAAACAAAATTACTTTAAAAGTTACCCCTAGAGCCAAGCATGGTGGCAGTGTGTCTGTAATCCCAGCTAATCAGGACGCTGAGACAGGCGGCGGATCTTTTGAGCCCCAGAATTTGACACTATAATGTCCTATGATTGTGACTGTGCATAGCCACTGCCTGGGCCAGATGGCCAGATTCTGTCTCTGAAATTTAAAAGAAAAAAAAAGTCCTCAAAAAACTAAAAGTAGAGCTATCACATGATCCAGCAATCCCACTGCTGAATATACCCAGAAGCAAGGAAATAGTCTATCAAAGAAATATCTGCACTCCTATGTTTGTTGCTGCACTGTTCACAATAGCCAAGATTGGGAAGCAACCTAATTGTTTATGGACGTTTAGAAACAACAATTAGAGAGGCTGTTTGAATTTGAAGTGTGGGTGGACTCTTAGGTTGCTTCCAAATCTTAGGTATTGTGAGTGGGTAAAGAAAATGTGATACATATACACAATGGAGTGCTATTCAGCCATAAAAAAGAATGAGATCCTGTCATCTGCAACAACAGTGATGGAACTGGAGATGATTATGTGAAGTGAAATAAGCCAGACACAGAAAGACAAATATCACACATTCTCACTTATTTGTGGGGTCTACAAATCAAAGCAATTGAACTCATGGACATAGAGAATACAAGGCTAGTTACCAAAGGCTGGGAAGGGTAGTGGGGATGGGTGTGGGTGACGGGTACAAAAACAATTAGAATGAATAACACCTACTATATGATAGCACAACAGGGTGGCTATAGTCAGTAGTAATTTCATTGTACATTTTAAAACAATTAAAAGAATGTCATTGGATTGTTTGTGACACAAAGAATAAATGGTTGAGGGGACAGATACCCCATTCTCCTTGATATGATTATTTCACATTGCATGCCTGTATCAAAACATCTCTTGTACCCCATAAATATATACTCCTACTATTTACCCACAAACATTAAAAATAAAAAAATTTTAAAAAAGAAAAAAACAAATTTTGTTATATACATTGGTATGAGACTATACTTCTGTTTACCAGTTGAAGAAGATGAAAGTTTCAAAGTTAATGATACTTAAGTGTCGTATTTGAAATACAGCAATTGTACTTCTAATAAATTGATGGTACATTTTCTTTTCTAATAAATGTACATCTAATATCCTCAGCACTGCAAAACTCTACAGGGTGCCATTTACATTGATGGAATCATAGATTTGTGCATTTATTAAGACCATTTTTCAGCAGGTAGAATTAAAGTGATTTTATCTTAAACAAACCAAAAACAGCACATTATGACATTTTCCTGAGTTGGAAAGTAAAGTATCCTGACTAATTTGCGCCGTTTTTTAATTTATGCAGAAGCAAATATTAAATAAATTAAATACATTTTATTTAAAGCCATCGGTATGGGCTATAGAATATACCAAAACATTCTCACTGACATTTACAGCCAGATAGAAAATGTGGATTATTTTGTGCTATACTCAACAACAATTAGAAAGACTGTTTAAATTTTTCAACCCATGGATTTGCTATCAGGCAGTAAACTTTGAGACTATAGAGATTTGACATTATTGACCATTTATTAAAATGTCGCTGTGACTTAGCTTTCTGGGTGGCAGAAAACCAAAGCTTTCATTTTCGTGAGCTAGTTTAGACACACTGCATTCTTACATGGTTTGGGGCATGTCAGTTTATCCCCATCCAGTCCTATTTCTTCACCTAAAAAAAAATTACAGAATCCCTAAGATCCCTTTGATTGTATATTTCATAACATGATGAATTTGATCCACCCATACTTTCACGAATATATCATTGCATTATAGCCAAAGGCACACATCCTCAAAAATCACTGATATTTTGTGGGTTAAATGACAGCTTTGAAATAGTTGTATTTCTATTTTCTTTTTTCAAAATGTGACATGCAATAAGCAACATATAAAGTGTACAATTTGATAAGTTTAATTTATGTAAATGCTTATTACCATAATCAAGATAATGAACATTTCTATCACCCAGATAAATTCCTCATGTCCCTCCTTAGTCCTTCTTTTTTGCCTCTCCCCTCCCCAAATCCCACTTTTCAGGAAACCTCTGATATGCTTTGTTTCACCATAGATTATTTTGTATTTCCTAGAATGTTGTATAAACAGAAGTATACACACGAATTTTTTTTGTCTGGCTTCTTTCACCCAGTATAGTTACTTTGAGATTCATCCATGCTGTTATAAATATTGATCATTTATCCTTTTGATTGTTGAATGGTATTCCACTTTATGGAGATCCCCAAGTTTGTTTATCCAGTCACCTGTTGATCAAAGTCAGGGTGTTGTTAGAAATAATGCTGCTACAAACGTTTGTGTATGAATCTTTGTGGAGACATAGGTTTGAGTTCTAGGAGTATGGAAACTGGATCATAATGTAGATATATCTTCACCTTGAGAACCTGACAGACTGTTTTCCAAAGGAGTTGCATCCTTGTACGTTACCTCCAGCAGGGTATGAGAGTTCCAGTTGCTCTACGTCCTTGCCAACATTGGTATCACAAGTTGGTTTTTTTTTTTTTTCAAGATGTTCTAATGAATGTATAGTGATACATCATTGTATTTGTCCATTTTCCCACTGCTGACAAAGACATACCTGAGACTGGGTAATTTATAAAGAAACACAGGTTTAATGGACTCACAGTTTCACATGGCTGGGGAGGCCTCACAATCATGGCGGAAGGAGAAGGGCGCGTTTTACATGGTGACAGACAAGAGAGAATGAGAACCAAGGAAAACGGGATTCCCCTTACAAAACCATCAGCTCTCGTGAGACTTATTCACTACCATGAGAAGAGCATGGAGGAAAATGCCCCATGATTCAATTATCTCCCACTGGATGGCTCCCACAACACATGGGAATTATGGGAGCTACAATTCAAGATGAGATTTTGGTGGGGACACAGCCAAACCATAACAGTCATTGTGGTTTTAATTTGCATTTCCTTGATGATTAATGATGCTCAGCATTTTTTCATGGGCTTATCTGCCATGCATATGTATTCTTCAGTGAAATGTGTACTCAAATCTTTTGCCCATTTTGTTTTTGGCTGTTTGTCTTCTTATAACTGGGCCTTGGAAACCTCTTTATATGTTCTGAATACAAGTTCCTCAGCTGATACGTGATTGTAAATATTTTCTCCCTTTCGGTGACTGTCTTTTCATTCTCTTTACAGGGTCTTTCAAAGAGCACAGTTCTTCATCTTAATGAAATCTAATTTGTCAGACTTTTTTCTTCTATGAATCATGCTTTTGGTGCTATATGTAAAAAAAAAAATGTTTGCCCAATCAAACATTACAAAGATTTTCTCCTACATTTTCTTCTAGAAGTTGTATAGTTTTATGTTTTATACGTAAGTCTATGATCCATTTAGAGTTCATATTTGTATGTGGTGCAAGGTGGGGAACAGGGCTCATTTTTGCATATATGGTTATCCAATTGTTCCAGTACAATTTATTGAAAAAACTATTGTTTTCCCACGAAATTGGCTTTGCAACTTTGTCAAAAATTCACTTACATATATGTGTGGATCCATTTATGGACACTCTATTCTAGGTTTGTCTATTTATCCCTGCAATTCTACCGGTTTTTTCTTCCTGTATTTTGGACTCTGTTATTTAGGTATATTAACATTTACAGTGGTTGCTTTCTATAATGAATTGACCCTTTTATCATCATGAAATGACCTTCTTTATCACTGCTAATATCCTTTGCTCTGAAAACTGCTTTGTGTGATATTAATATAACCACTGTAGCTTACTTATGATTAGTGTTAGCATGATATATCATTTTCCATACTTCTAATTGTGTGTTTACAGTTAAACTGCGTTTCTTGCAGGCAGCAGATCGTGGTTCTTGCTTTTATTTTCTTCTGAAAACTTCTGCCTTTGAATTTGGGTGTTAGGCCATTGTGATTTAATGTAATTATAGAAATGATTAAATTATATCCTCCATCTAACTATTTATTTTTATTTGTCCCATCTATTTCCTGTTCCCTTTTTCTCTTTTCTCTGCCTTTTTGGGGTTGGGAATTTTTTTAAATTCATTCAGTTATTTAAGAAGTATTTGTCAGGCATGGTGGTAGACACTGGGAGTACAACAGTGGGTAAAACAGACAAGATACCTGCAGTGGGAGATTTATATTCTAGTTGAAGAGATAATAAGGGGGCCAGTAACACTGGAGTAAGGTGTGGAAGGAGGAGAGTGGACAAAACTCAGTAAGAGGTTCAGTGGAGGGACTTACCTAGCAAGTTTTTTGTTTCTCATTGCCTTTTTTTAGTTCCGTAATTTCTATTTGGTTCTTTTTTATCACTTATGTCTTTGTTAAGATTTACTATTCTTTTCATTCCTTTCATGAGAATTAGTAATACTTCTTTGAATCATTTTCATGATGACTGCCTTAAAATCTTGGTTCTTGATGTGCAGGTGATATTTTATTATATCCTGGACGTTTTGGATTTTATATTAGGAGATTCTGGGCCCTATTTAGATCTGTGATGACAGCAGACAGTCAGCCTATTTAGGTTTCGCAGAGCGGTTCTGGCCTAATTTTGTGGGCTGTGGTTCTAATGACAATTTCATTTTCAGAGCTGTTTTGACTGCTTGCTTTCTACAGTGCCACCGGGGCTCCCACTCGTCCCTGCTGGTACTGCTGTGGTGGTAGACGACAGTTTCCCTAAGCCAGGCAGTCCTGTGCTTCCTAGGAGGAGAAAGGAAGTCTTTGACCCAAGGGGACAAATAGGCTTCCTGGATCAGGTCCTTATAGTTGAGGGATTCCCCTTGTTAGTGTTGCCTGGCCACTCGGTGTCTCTGGGTGGAGGATGGGAGTTGCAAGCCCGAAAAGAAATTAGAGTGGTTTCTGGGCAAGGGGCTTACTGCAGTGGGTCTCCCTTCCCAGGGCCTGTTGGTGCTTGGGTTGGGGATGAGCATATTAGCCCCGGTGGCAAAGGAGAGCACTTCACCTGGACACTTACTCTTAGCAGGGCCCTCAATCAGTCTCCCTTGCCAGGGCAGCTGAACCTGTCATTGCTGGTAGAGTTTGTTTGTTTTTCTTTCCATTGCTGCTGCACAAATCAATGGCAGGGCTTTTGTTCAATCCAAGGAAGAAATGAGCTGACCTGAGCCCCCTTTAGTGGATAGGCCGGAAATCACAAAACGCCAGGCCTGAGTCCCTTTCATGCGTTGGATGGAGGGAATGTCAGACACATTGCTGCTGTTTTTCTCTACTCCAGAGGCACCCGCACCCCCAGTCTGCCTTCCTCTTTCCATCATGTATAGTTCTTCCTCAGTTGCCTCTTACATTATTTCCAGGGTTTATAGTTGTACTTAACAGAGAGAAATGAGTCTACCCTCTACACCATTCCACCTGGATCAGAAATCCCTGGATTGAGTGTTTTTTTAATGATTTCACTGATTACGGTGTTTTCTTATTAGCTATAACTCTGTGTGACATTGTTTTAGTTATTGTTTTGGGGTTTATATTGTACATCTTAACCTTATTAGAATCTACCTTTGAATGTTATTATATTAATATAATTTCATATACAGTACAAGGACCTTACAATGGTATACTTCCATTTCCAACCTTCTGCTATTTTTGCCATATATTTTATTTCATATATAGTTCAAATAATACATACTCCACAATGCATTGTCATTGCTTTAAGCAGTTAATTATCTTTTCAAGAGATTTAAATGAGAAAAAACTCTTAAATTATCTAGATAGTTACCATTTCCTAGGCTCCCTGTCACTCTGTGTAGATACAGTTTTCCATGTGGAATCATTTTCTTCTGCTGGAAGGACTTTCTTTAAGGTTTCTTGTAGTCCAGGTGTGTTATCAATACATTTTTTCAGCTTTGTTTGTCTAAGACTTTATTTTGTCTTCGTCTTTGAAAGATGATGTTTTTCCTGATAAAGAATCCAAGCTGACAGCTTTTTGTCTTTCAGAATTTTCTCACTTGCCTTAATTCTGAGGAGAAAACGACCTATTTTTGTTCCACTGTATATAATGTGTACTTTGTCTCAGGGTGTTTTCAATAGTCTCTGTATTGCTGGTTTTAAACTATTTGATGATGGCGTGTCTTGACGTAGTTTTCTCTGTGATTCTTGTCTTGGATTTAAGCTTTCTAGATCTGTTGGTTTCAGATTTCATAAATTTTGGAAATATTTTAGCCATTATTTCTTCAAACCGTTTTTCGATCCTACCCCAATTATGCATAAGATTAGGCTCCTTAAAAGTTGCTTCATAGCTTACTGATACTCACCTTTTTTTTCAGTTTGTTTCCTTTTTGTTTCACTGTGAATCGTTTTTATTGCTATGTCTTCAAGCTCACTAATCTTTTCCTCTGCAACATCTAATCTGCTATTAACCACAGAGATTTTTCATCTCAGGCATCACAGGCTTTGTCTCTAGAAACTTGACTTTCTTTTTTTATATTTTCTGTGTCTCTACTTAGCACATTTAATTTTTCCTCCAGTTTTTTTATAATAACTATTTTAATGTCCTTATCTATTAATTTTATCAATCGTGTCAATTCTGAGGCAGTTTTGATTAATTAATGTCTATCCTTATTTCGTATTTTCTGCTTTTTTTTTTTGGCATGCCTGGTAATTTTCTTTTTTTAATTTATTTTATTATTATTATTTTTGAGATGAAGTCTCACTCTGTCACCCAGGCTGGAGTGCAGTGGTGCAATCTCGGCTCACCACAACCTCTGCCTCCTGGGTACGAGCAATTCTCCTGCCTCAGCCTCCCAAGTAGCTGGGACCACAAGTGTGTGCCACCACGCCTGGCTAATTTTTTGTATTTTTAGTAGAAGTGCGGTTTCATGGTGTTAGCTGGGATGGTCTCGATCTCCTGATCTCATGATCCTACTGCCTTGGACGCCCAAAGTGCTGGGATCACAGACATGAGCCACTGCACCCAGCTGGTAATTTCCAAAGTACCAGACATTGTGATTCTTACACTGCTGGCTACTAAATATTTTTGTATTCCTGTCCATTTTATTTTGTTTTGTTTTTTCTGGTATATGATCAAATTACTTTAAAACAGTTTGATTCTTTTCGATCTTGCTCTTAAGCATTGTTAGACAGAACCAGTGGACAATGACGTCAGTTCAGGGACAATTTTCCTCCCTACTGAGACAAAACCCTTCTGAGTATCCTACCTGATAAACCATAAATTATGAGGTTTCCCATTCTGACTCCTGAGAAAATAGGCGTTATTATAGATCCTGACTGAGCTTCGGGTATGTTTCCCACTAATTCCTTTGAGTGGTTATTTCTCAAGCATGAGTAGTTTCCTCACTGACATGCCCTGACCAGTATCCAGCTAAATACCTGCGGAGGACACCTAGCAGATCTCCTGAGTTTTCTCTCTTTGCAGCTCTCTCCTCTCAGGTACTTGACCTCGTGAAATCTAACTACCTTGATCTCCCTGCTCTTCTTTCCTTATTCAGAGAGACTTCTAGACCCCATGCAGCTTCTTCTTCTTCTCCCTGTATCATGGGCTGGAAACTGTCCACATGATAGCCTAAGTCAATCATGGGACTCACCTGGTTTGTTTCCTTGCCTCAGTTATCCTTGCTCTTCATGACCCAGTGGGCGGATATCCAATATCTTGTGAACATTTTTTTCCAATTTATTTTAGATTCAGTGAGCACAAGTGCAGATTTGTTACCTAGGTATATTGCATGATGCGGAGATTTGGAGCACAAATGATTTCATCACCCAGGTACTGAGAATATACCAAATAGGTGGTTTTTCAACCCTTGCTCCCTCCCCTCTAGTAGTTCTCAGTGTCTATTGTTGCCATTTTTATGTCCACGAGTACCAATGTTTAGCTACTGCTTATAAGTGAGAACGCGTGGTTTTCTTTTCCTGTATTAATTTGCTTAGGATAACGATCTCCAGCTGCATCCATGTTGCTGCAAAGAACATGATTTCAGTCTGGGCACAGTGGTTGATGCCTATAATCCTAGCACTTTGGGAGGCTGAGGCAAGCAGATCACTTGAGGTCAGAAGTTTGAAACCAGCCTGGCCAACATGGTGAAACCCTGTCCCTATTAAAAACGCAAAAAAGTTTGACGGGCATGGTGGTGGGTGCCTATAATCTCAACTACTCAGAAGGTAAGGCAGGAGAATTGCTTGAACCCGGGAAGTGGCGGTTGCAGTGAGCAGACATCATGAGCTGAACGCTCCAGCTTAGGGGACAAGAACAAAACTCTGTTTCAAAAAAGCAAAAAAAAAAAAACCACATGATTTTATTCCCTTTTATGGCTGTATAGTATTCCATGGTGTTCATATCCCACGTTTTCTTTATCCAGTCTACCATTGATGAGCACTTAGATTGATGAGCACCTAGATTGATGCCATGTCTTTGCTATTATGAATAGTGCTGTAATGAATATGTGAGTGCAGGTTTCTTTTTGATAGAAAGATTTATTTTATTTTATTTTAGACGCATACCCAGTAATGGGATTGCTGGGTCAACCAGTATTTCTTTCTTTTTCTTTTTGAGACAGAATCTTGCTCTGTTGCCCAGGCTGGAGTGCAATGGCACAACCTCCACTCCCCGTAACCTCCGCCTCCTGGATTCAAGCGATTCTCCTGCGTCGGCCTCCCAAATAGCTGGGATTACAGGCGTGATCACTGCACCCAGCCTTCTGTTTTAAGTTATATGAGAAATCTCCAAACTTCTTTCCACAGTGGCTGAACTAATTTACATTCCTGTTAGCAGTGTGTAAGCATTCCCTTTTCTTGCCAGCGGCCATTTTTAATAATAGTCATCCTGACTACGGTGAGATGGTATCCCATTGTGGTTTTGATTATCATTTCTTTGACAATTATTAGTGGTGAGCATTTTTTCATACATGTGTTGGCCGCTTGTATGTCTTCTTTTGAGAAGTGTCTGTTCATGTCTTTTGCCTGTATTTTGTTGTTGTTTTTTTGTTTAATTTAATTTAATTTTTATTTTAAGTTCTGAGTCCACGTGCAGGATGTGTAGGTTTGTTACATAGGTAAACGTGTCCACGGTAGTTTACTGTACCTTTCAACCTATCACCTAGGTATTAAGCCCAGCATGCATTAGCTATTTTTCCTAATGTTCTTCTTTCCCCACCCACCAAAAGGCCCCAGTGTATGTTGTTCCCCTCCCTGTGTCCATGAATCCTCATTGTTCAGCTCTCACTTATAAGTGAGAACATGTAGTGTTTGGTTTTCTGTTTGTGCATTAGTTTGCTGAAAATAATGGCTTCCAGCTCCATCCATGTCCCTACAAAGAACATGATCTCGTTCCTTTTTATGGCTGCATAGTATTCCTTGGTGTATCTGTCTCATAATTTATTTATCCAGTCTATCATGAAGAAACTGTTAACAGGGTAAAGAGACAACCTACAGAATAGGGGAAAAAAATCACAAACCATGCATCCCACAAAGGTCTAATATCCAGAATCTTTAAGAAACTTAAACAATTGAACAAGCAAAAGACAAATACTCCCATTTTTAATTAATGCATTTCTATCTAGGTAAGACTAAGAAGGAGCAGTAGGGATGGAGAGAAGTGGATGGATTTGAGAGACATTTGGGAAGTAGGATCAACAGTAGTTGTTGACCAAAGGATTGTGCCGGAGGAGGGGCACAGGAGGGAGAAAGGGGTGTTGACATGTGCTGCTGGGTCATACTGACATTACTCCCTGACATAGCAAATTTAATTGTTTAAGTTTCTGAAAGATTATGGATATTAGACCTTTGTCAGATGCATAGTTTGTGAATATGTTCCCCACTTCTGTAGGTTATCTGTTTATCCTGTTGATAGTTTCTTTTGCTGTGCAAAAGCTCTTTAATTAGTCTAATTAGGTCCCATTTGTCAGTTTTTGTTTTGGTTGCAATTACTTTTGAGGACTTAGTCGTAAATTCTTTCCCAAGACCAATGTCTAGAATGATGTTTCCTGGGTTTCTTTTAGGGTTCCTAGAGTTTAAAGTCTTACATTTAAATCTTTAATCCATCTGAAGTTAATTATCATATATAGTGAGGGGTAGAGGTCCAATCTCATTCTTCTGCATATGGCTAGCTAGCTATGCCAGCACCATGTATTGAATAGGAAGTCCTTTTCCCATTGCTTATTTTTGTCGACTTTGTCAAAGATCAGATGGCTGTAGATGTGTGGCTTTATTTCTGGGTTCTCTATTCTGTTCCATTGGTCTGTGTGTCTGTTTTTGTACCATGTTTAAACCATGCTGTTTTAGTTACTGTAGCCTTATAGTATAATATGAAGTCAGGGAATGTGATGCCTCCAACTGTTCTTTTTGCTTAGAATTGCTTTGACCATTTGGAATCTTTTTTGATTCCATATGACTTTTAGAATGGTCTTTTTCTAGTTCTGTGAAAAACAGTGTTGGTAGTTTGATAGGAATAGTAGTAAATCTGTAGATTGCTTCGGGCAGTATGGCCATTTTAAGGACATTGTTTCTTCCAATCCATGTGCATAGAATGTTTTCCCATTTGTTTGTGCCATCTATGATTGTTTCAGCAGTGGTTTGTAGTTATAGAGATATTTCACCTCTGTGGTTACACATATTCCTAGGTTCTTGTGGAGGATTTTTTGTAGCTACTGATTTGGTTCTCAGCTTGAATCTTCTTGGTGTATAGAAATGCTACTGATTTTTCTACACTGATTTTTGTATCCTGAAACTTTATTGATGTTGTTTACCAGTTCCAGGAGCCTTTTGGCAGAAGTGAACTCTTGTTTTATATATATATATATATATGTATATATATATATATATGTATATATATACACATATATGTGTGTGTGTATATATATATACACATATATATATATATATATAAATTTTTTTCCTAGTCTTTCAGTTTTACAGGTAAAAGGATATATCTAGCACCTGTTAATTTATTTTGGCCTGAAATAGAAATTTGACTCTTATATCCTTTATATAGAAAAGTGACCTGGAAGGAGTAGGCGTAGACATGGAGGATCCAGTTCGGCTTTGCATTTGCATCCAGGTAAGTCTAGGAAGAAGCAGTAGGGATGCAGAGAAGTGGATAGATTTGAAAGATATGTGGGAGGTAGGATCATCAGTAGTTGGTGACCAATGGATTGTGCAGGAGGAGGGGCAGAGGAGGGAGATGAAGTGTTGCTGGGTACATGGTGACACTATTCCCTGGCATAGCAAACTCTGAAGGGGAAGCTACTGTGCAGTGAGGTACGATCAAGTTGGGATACGTCCAACTTGATTCTGATGGGTCAAGTGTTTATGGAGTGACAGTGACCTATTAAAAGGTAATCTGGAAGATGAAATAGTAAGAAAGAACATAGGCTGTAAAGAATAGAAAAAGAAGAGCTGTGATCATGCCTTTTTACAGTAGTTATGCACCATTGCTGCTTTCTTTTGTTAGAGGTATTTATTTTATGTGACACTTAGAATATGGATGTTTCATTGACCACTGCTAACTGCTTTTGACATGTCAATAAAAAATTAAAATGGCATCAACTTCTGACTTTAGAATTAGGAATATTCAAGATTTTTATTAATGGAGTAAGTGTTTCATAATGAATATCCTGTGAGTCAGCATCTTTATGTATTTAAAAATTCCCGATTTGCACCATCAGGCTCTTATGTTACAAGCTGTCACATCCTATCAAGACGACACTGTAGTAGTGGTCCCCCGCCTTGTTGGCACCAGGGACCACTTTAGTGGAAGACAGTTTTGCCATGGATTGGGGTTTGGCAATGGTTTCAGGATGATTCAGGAGCATTACATTTATTTTGCACTTTATTTCTATTGTTATTACATTATAAAATACCATGAAATAATTATACAACTCACCATAATGTAGAACCAGTGGGAGC
This sequence comes from Cacajao melanocephalus, assembly GCA_963573385.1. NCBI lineage: Eukaryota > Metazoa > Chordata > Mammalia > Primates > Pitheciidae > Cacajao > Cacajao melanocephalus. The sequence goes on along the minus strand of CAUYLG010022374.1, from coordinate 30,721 downwards.
CCTGAGCTTGTTTCCCTGCAACTAGATGGTCCCACCTGGGGGTGATGGAAGACAGTGACAGATCATCAGGCATTAGATTCTCATAAGGCGAGTGCAACCTAGATCCCTCCATACACAGTTCACAGTAAGGTTTGCGCTCCGATGAGAATCTAATGGCACTGCTGATCTGACAGGAGGCGGAGCTCAAGCGGTAATTCTAGTGATAGGGAGTGGCTATAACTACAGAGGAAGCTTCACTTGCTCACAGGCCACTCACCTCCTGCTGTGCTACCCAGGTCCTAACAGGCCATGGACTCCCAGTCTGTGGCTAGGGGTTGGGGACCCCTGAAGTATATTCAGAGAAGTCACAGCATTCAGCCAGATTGACAAAGCAAGGTATAAGAATTTACTTTGGGAGCTGGGCATGGTGGCTCATGCCTATAATACCAGCACTTTGGGAGGCTGAGGCAGGCGGATCACTTGAGGTCAGGAGTTCCACACCAGCCAGTTTGCCACATTGGCCAGTTCCACACCAGCCTGGCCAATGTGGTAAAACCCTATCTCTACTGGAAATACAAAAATTAGCTGGGTGTGGTGTGGGCACCTGAAATCCCAGCTACTCAACAGGCTAAGTCAGAAGAATCACCTGAACTTGGGAGGTGGAGATTGCAGTGAGCCAAGATCACACCACTGTGCTCCAGCCTGGGCAACAGAGCAAGATTCCATCTCAAAATAAAATAAAATAAAATGAAGAATTTACTTCGGCATTCAGAGAAGATGCTGAGCTTGGACATAACACAATCAAAGAGAAAAAAAGAGCCTCATGATATAAACTGAGAATTTTTAAATATGAAAAATAACTATGTGCAAGAAATTTATTATAAAATATGTGTTCCATTAATAATCATAATAATCACTTTGAAATTCCCAATTCCAAAAATCAGCAGTTGAAACCATTTTTATTTTCTACTGACATGTTAAAAGCAGACAAAATTGTTTCGGGCTGAGTCCAAATGATCTGATTATGAGCCAACATCAAAAGTGCAGACAGTGTTAGGCAGGAATGGCAGACACCTGCTGAACTCACCATCATGTTTAATCCTGTGCTGAATTTTGAGATATAAGATCACAGTTTAAATACTTGTCTAACAAAAGAGCATCAGGCTTATGACACTGACCTTTATTTGTCTAAAACACACAGAACACTCTCTCCTGTCAATGAGCGTAGCTGTCAGATGCTCTGTGCACAGCTACTAAACGCTCTCAAGATTGCAGGTTGCGGTATGGGTATTAAGTACACATTTAATCAGCTGTAGAAGGTGAGAAGGTGCGTTACACTGACTAATTTCAATAGTAACTCTAATGTGCTCTTATTTATATTTGGTGTCTGGTAGATTCATTTAGTTGCTGATTGCAAGGCGTAGTGGCAAATATTGAGCAGGTTTACCTCTCTTTAAAGATAGTGCACATTTTAAAAATAAATCGATATTTTCAAAGTACGTTGTTGAGAGTGGTAATTGGGGAAACATCTTTAGAGGGCAATTTGGCAATGCCTATCAAAATGGAAATGTGCTTATATTTCCTTGAACCCAGAAATTGAGTCTAGTATTTTATCCTATAGATAGTCTCCCACGTGTGCACAAAAGCATATGGACAGAGATAGTCATTGAAGAATGGAGGACCAGAGTAAAATATTGAAAACTGTTTAAATATTTATCAATAGGGAACTGGTTGAATAAATTTTGGTATCCCCACACAATTGAACAAGGTACGTCTAAGAAAAGAAGAAAACACTACTTGTAGATATACTGATGTAGAATATTTTCTGAGCTGAGTAGATGTATGGAGAAAACAAAACACAGAACATTGTGTAATATTTTACTATTTGTGTGAAAGATGAGGAATGAGTGTAGATACTATACGTATAAGCATATGTTTTCCTCTGAAAGGGTATATAGAAATGCATAATCGGCTGGTCGCAGTGATTCATGCCTGTCATCTTAGCACTTTGGGAGGCCAAGGTTGGAGAATCGCTTGGGGCCAAAAAAAAAAAAAAAAAACAGGCATCAGGCATGGTGGCATGCACCTGTAGTCACAGCTACTCAGAAGGCTGAAGCAGGAGGATCACTTGACCCTGGAAGCTGAAGACTACAATGAACTATGATTGTGCCACTGCATTCCAGCCTGGGTGGCACGCTGAGACCCCGTGTCAAAAAAAAATCATAATTATGGTCATCTCTGGAAAGGAGAATTAGAAATTGAAAATCAAGGGATAGAGGAGGAAAAGGTTTACTTTTCATATATATCCTTTATATCGTTTGACTATTTTACTATGCAATATATAATCTATTCAAAAATTAAAAATTAAAAATTCATCAAATATTAAAATTATATCAAACTCCATTATAAATTTTGACATCACTTCAAGAAAAAATATTTGACTAGAAGATGGAATAGAGGTACTTAAGAATGTACCAAATCTTGTTAAAACTGCATAGTTAAAGGAAATTAGAAGTTTCTGGTAAAACTAATGATTATCAAAAAGAAGTCAGAAATACAGAAATAAAGGTGTTAGGATGTCTTACTTGCTTGAAACATTAGCTTCCAATTTTAAGAGAAAAATAATGACAGCTTTCCTGAACAGAAGACAAGTCTGAAAATCACTTAGTTCCTAGCAGTCCCTCCTCTTTCTCTTTGCTTGTTCAGACGCTGCAGTTACCCAGCACTTAATAGGCTTTTATAAATAAACAGGTGGGTCTGGCCAACGGGGAAAGAAGAATCAGGAAAATGGGAAAGGAAACCATTTAAAATGAAATTGTGTGTGAACAAAAGAACATGCTTATGGGGATTTGCATCTGAAAACAGTTCCTTTTAACACTCTGGAACAAAAATATTTTGTCAAATTGTTATATAATGAATTGTAAATATCTATCAAGAATGATCTTCATTGTACATTACTTGTAAGTTTATGGAAGAACATAGATTATAAACAAGGGCATACGCTACCATAGATCCTAGATAGTCACCACCCGAGTCTCCCGGCAATGCTTTGTAGCCTGGCGAAAGAACATCTAGGTCATAGTAAATATCTCTTTGTAAATTGTGTTTGAAGATATAAAATCTAAAATTGTGGCCACTGTTTTGCATCTATAAATGTCAGGAACTTTGTTAACACTTCATTTTCTGTCCTAAGAAGTATTTTTTAATGATCCTGGTTCAAAACCTTCATGCACACAGGGAGAACTTCTTTTTTTATTAGACGCAAGAATTCATGTTTTGTTTTCCCTTTCTGGCTTAAAAATGTTTTAACATCCCAGCACTTTGGGAGGCTGAGGTTGGGAGAATCGCTCAAAGCCAAGAGTCTGAGACCAGCCTGGGCAACATAGTGAGAATGATGTCTCTATAAAGAATTTAAAAATTGCCCAGGGCACCTGCCGTCCCAGCCACTCAGGAAGCTAAGGCAGGAGGATCACTTGAGCCCAGAAGGTCAATCCTGCAGTGAGCCATGACAATGCCACTGCATGCCAGCCTGAGCAACAGAGCAAGACCCTGTGTCAAAAAATTTTTTTTGTTCTAACAATAAGCTGGTGAGTTTAAGGGCACCTATGGGGACAGTAGCCTTCAGTCAAAGAAGCAAATCATCAGGTTGAGGACATACTTCAAATATTAAATTAGCTGGTTATGAATCGTCTATGAGAAAAGTCACTTTTTAGGTGAATGATCAGGTTCATCAAAGTTTAATCATATTCCACAAGTTGTTCGATGTCTTCTTGGGCAGATTCCACTCTTGCAGAAACGTACGACTCTAAATACAACTTATAAGAAGATTAAAAAAATATGTTTTCTCACACTCACAGGTGGTCACATTTTAAAGAACTGAACTGAAGCCAAAGGCAGACGGCAATTTTAATAGGAGACACGAAAAGAGAAGAAAAGTAAAACCAAAGACAATAAAAAGACGGGCTACATCAGAGCATAAAAAGAGCTCATTTCCTGTAGAAGAACAAACTCCTTTCCTGTCTTCTGTCTCACTCCCCAAACCAGGACAGTTCCTCTATCTACAGCAAACCCTAAGTCACGCCTCCATTGACCTAATAAAAACTGGTTCCTATCACTTCTCTCTCCATTTGACTGCATCTCTGGCATTCTACACTATCTTAAACAATTTTTTCATCCACCTTGTAGTATTGTATTGAATGTCACCGTAGGCTGTAAGACAGAAGATGAGTGAGTCAAGGATGGTTTATCATCAAGGTCACAATTAAGTGAATGTTTTGTTCCTCTTGACTTTGAAGCTTGAGCCCAAAAAGGCAAACCAGACTTCAACATCTTCTACCTTCACACAAACTTCCTACTGAAAGAGGAAATTTTTCACGGATCCCTTAGTGGGACTCGTGAAAGGGGTGGCTCATTTGCATATCCCAAAGCTCTCAACCCCTCACAGGAGGGGTACCATGGAGGTGAGCAGGTGCAGGGGTCAGGATGAGTGCTTCTGGGTGCCAGCAGGAACAGAACTCTATGCAATCCCACAGCAGCATCTGGGGGGTACCCATGACCCCAGGCCCCTAGAGTGCTCTTTCAGCTTTGCCATCCATGGACAGCTTAAGTGTTTAACAGCTCAGTGTGGCAGCGCTCTGTATCCCAAGCTCTTGTTCAGTGTTCAAGAAAAATCAGGTCACACAAATGAGTTGAAGATAGTAAATGCAGGGGATTTTATTGCTGATGAAAATGGCTCTCAGTGGGATGGGGAGCAAGAAAGGGGATGGAGCAGGAAGGTGGTCTTCCCCTGGAGTTTGGCCATCCCCATCCAAACTCTTCTCCAAAGTTCCGCTGTCAGGCTGTCCCTCTGAAGTCAAGCTGCTTCTTACTGATGTTAAACTGCTGCTTCTCTTCACTCCTTCTTTGCTGTTCCACTGCCAGTGGAGAAACTGGGGTTTTTATGTGTACAGGATGAGGGTTGGGGTAGGCCAGGGTGGTTTTGGAAAAGGCAACGTTCGAGCAGGAAAACAGGAATGCATGTTCTTGCTTTGGGCCACTGGTCTAGGCTTGAGGGTAAGGCTTCACCCTGGACCCTGCCCTCTTCTACCCAGTATTTCCCTGTGTCCTGCCCATATCACTATTATCTAATAACTAGCTATTAGACTGATCGCTGAACTGAATTATTTCCTCCAACAGTGGTTATTGTTATTTCTGTTCACAAGATTTTCTGCACTGGACATCAAGTGTTTGTGTTGCTTCCCAGCATTCAATGAGGAAATGCTTTGTCTGCGACACGGAGTGTTAAAAATGGTCTCTCAAAACTCTCTCAGCCCTTGGGTTGTATGAATCCGTGGATCCAGTCACTAAAAATCAGAGTGGGGCCTTAGTGACTTAATCATTCATTGATTCTATGCCTTTTTTTTCTTTTACGATTGCTGATTTATTAGAAAGGATACTAGAAAGAAAGCAAATGAACAGCTAAATGAAGAGGTGCATAGGACACGGTATAGGAGAAGCATCCAGGGCTTCCATGTGCTCCCATCACCTCCTCATGTTCAGCAACCTGGAAGCTCTCCCAGCCCAGTCCTTTGGGGTTTTATGGAGGCTTTATTACATAAGCATGATGGATTAAGTCATTGGCCATTGGTGATCAACTCAGCCTTCAGCCTCTCTCCATTCCCAGAGGTACTGGGGAGGGAACTGAATACTCCAGTCCTCTCATCACAAGGTTGGTTTCCAGGCAACCAGCTGCCCATCCTGAGGCTACCCAGGATCCCCCAGCCATCAGTCATCTCATTAGCATACAAAACGTCACTGGTCACCTTGGAGAGGCCAAGTGTTTTAGGAGCTATGTGGGAGGAAATAGGGACTAACACCAAATGCATTATTTCTTATTATGAATCCCAATAACACAGTTGACCTCCGGTCTTGGAACGTGATCCCTTACAGCTAAAGGATCATAAAAGTCAGCAGACACTGGCACATTTCTATAATCCCATTCAGTCATTAATCATTAGTCTAGTCCATTTCATGTTATATGAAAATGTTTCCCAGGGAAGACCATTCAGGTTGGCAGGCTTTCATTTTCTCAGTAAACATAGCTTCACCTTTTTGGGCATCTGGTGAAATGGAGCTAGGAGACGATATCTCTTGCTCTGAATCTCTTTTGAGACAATAACATAATGGATGCTGTCAGAAAACACAAGATTCCTGGGTCAGAGACGAAGGGCATTATTACTCACAGCATTGAGTAATAATTGGCCATTGGTGATCAACTCAGCCTTCAGCCTCTCTCCATTCCCAGAGGTACCGGGACAGTGTGTCTGTTCATTCCATCACCTGCACTTAATTGCCATGGGTATGAAGCAAAGTAGGTCCAAGAGGATACTGTGCACACAGTGGGACTGAGGAGAGGAGGTTCCTCACAGCAGAGGGATGTTATGCTTGGAGAACCCACTGCTTTTACACAAGAGGCAAGCCCGTTCATTGCCAGGGGAGAGAGGTGAACTGAGGTCTAAGGAGTGCTGGCTTCAAACACAACCCTGAGAACGGGCCCAGATAAAGAGCCACCCGGGCCTTGCATCCTGCATGCACCCTGCAAGATCCACAGAAGCATGAAGGACAGTCTTTCTCACAGAAGGCACGTATTTCATACCTGGGGAAGGGCAACATGAAAATAATTTTGTAACCATAATAGGTTTGTTGCCCAAAACATATGGCAAGTCAATACACAGAGACACTGGGGTACAGCAGAGAAAGAGACTTAATCATAGTGTCACCAAATGAGGAGATGGGAGTAAACCTCAAATCCATTCTCCTCAAAGAGTTTGGGGCTAAGGTTTCTAAGGGTTTTGGAGTGAGCCAAAGTGTGGACATTATTGATTGGCGAAAGAGTGCATGGTGAAGTAACGGGACAGGGAGATAAATGAGCTGTTCTCTCATGCCTGTTTGGTTTCACTGGGGAGAGTCTTCCAACTGGTTTGTGTTAGCTGTTCCACTGGAATTCAGGATCTGAAAAACATCATAACCAATTATTAACAAAATCCTTGTGATTCTAAGGTCAGAAATCCTATCTATAAGAACAATGGGGGTCATGCACAGTGGCTCATGCCTGTAATCCCAGCATTTTGGGAGGCTGAGGCAGGTAGATCACCTGAGGTCAGGAGATCGAGACCAGCCTGACCAACATGGTGAAATCCCATCTCTACCAAAATACAAAATTAGCTAGGAATGGTGGCACATGCCTGCAATCCCAGCTACACAGGAGGCTGAGGCAGGAGACTCATTTGAACCCAGGAGGCAGAGATTGCAGTGAGCCAACATCGCACCATTGCACTACATCCTGGATAACAAGAGTAAAACTCTGTCTCAAAGAAAAAAAAAAAGAACAACCCAATGCTGCAGGACTTTGGGCTGCAAGAAACTGGGTCAAAGTGCAATATGATTTATGCTGAATTATAACTATATTTCTGTCTAGAATTCTCATTAACCCTTGTAAGAACAGTTTCAATTTAATAAATCTTAATATTTTGGAATTTTGTTACGCATTTCTGTATGTACCAGTCCAGTATCCTCCTCTCCTCAATGACAGGCTACATTAGAATCTGAGGCTGCATCAAGCTGTTAGTATTCCCAGCACTATGCTAGAGCTTTGCATAAAACATCTCATTTAATCTTCACAACTCTGTGAGGTAGGTACTATTTATTAGTATCATCATTTTGTGGATGTTGTAAGTGAGGTACAGAAAAGCTAAAACTAACGTCACTCACATGGCAAAGCTGGATTTTTAATGCAGATCTGATTGACTTTAGAGCCCATTCACTGTTAGGAAACTTCTCAAATACCAAATTATTAATCAAGGTCTGCAAGCATATGTTTATGGCCCTGTCAGTTTAAACACATTTCATACTCTAAATAACTTCTCTTTTCTTGGGTAGCCAAGATAGTGCTGGAGATATTCCTGGGTTTGCCACACAAGAATGCAAGCCACATTGTCATGTCGAGAGCTCTGGCAAGGTAAAATGGGTAGAGATTCTTGGAATGAGGAGGCAAGAGCCAAGGGCAAGCGGGAAAGGAGCAAGGAGGGTTCTGCCTCATCTTCCCCTCAGTTTAAGAATGAACTTTGTTAGCTGTGCACGGTGGCTCACGCCTGTAATCCCAGCATTTTGGGAAGCTGAGGCGGGCGGATCATGAGGTCAGGAGTTGGAGACAGTCTGACCAACATAATGAAACCCTGTTTCAACTAAAAATACAGAAAATTACCTGGGTGTGGTGGTGTGCACCTGTAATCCCAGTTACTTGGGAGGCTGAGGCAAGAGAATCGCGTGAACCCGGGAGGCAGAGGTTGCAGTGAGCCAAGATTGCACCACTGCACTCTAGCCTGGGCGACCATGCGAGACTCCATCTCAAAAAAAAGAATGAACATTGTTAGGTTCCTCAAAAAACTAAAAATAGAGCTACCATGTGATCTAGCAATCCCACTTCTGGGTATGTGCCCAAAAGACAAGAAATCAGTCTCTCAAGGAGATATCTGCACTCCTGTGTTCATTGCAGCACTGTCTTCAGAACCCAAGATTTGGAAGCAACCTACATGTGCATAAACAGATGAATGGGATATGGTTTGGCTGTGTCTCCCCCCAAATCTTAACTCGAATTGTAGCTCCCATAATTCCCATGTGTTGTGGGAGGGACCCGATAGAAGATTATTGAATTATGGGGGTGGTTTCCCCCATACTGTTCTCATGGTAGTGAGTAAGTCTTACGAGATCTGATGGTTTTATAAGCGAAATCCCTTTTCTCTTGTTGGCCACCATGTAAGACATGCCTTTGGCTTCTGCCATGATTGTAAGGCATCCCCAGCCATGTGGAACTGTGAGTCCCTTAAACCTCGTTTTCTTTATAAATTACTCAGTCTCAAGTGTGTCTTTATCAGCAGTGTGAAAATGGACTCATACAGAATGGATAAAGAAAATGTGATACATATACACAATGGACTACTGTTCAGCCTGAGACCCTGTCATCTGCAGCAACGTGGATGGAACTGGAGATCATCATGTTTAGTGAAATAAGCCAGGCACAGAAAGACAGACATTGCATGTTCTCACTTATCTATGGGATCTAAAAGTTAAAACAATTGAACTCATGGAAATAGAAAGTAGAAAAATAGTTACTAGAGGTTAGGAAGGGTAGTGGGGAGCACAGCGGTGAAGGGGAGGCAGGGATAGTTAATGAGCACCAAAAAATTAGTTAGAAAAAATGACTAAAGCCTAGCATTTGACAGCATAAGAGGGTGGCTATAGTCAGTAATAATTTAATTATGCATTTTAAAATAACTAAAAGTATAACTGGATTGTTTGTAACACAAAGGATAAATGCTTGAGGGGAGGGACATCCCATGATGTGATTATTTCACATTGCATGCCTGTATCAAAACATCACATGTACTCCATAAATATATATATCTACTATGTATCCACAAACAACTTTAAAAAAAATAAACATTGTGAGAGTCTAAATTCAAAAAATCAGTTGAGAACCTGTGTATCTCACAGTAAGGATGTATGGAGACCGGAGCGTGACTTGACCATCCAGGGCTAACTATGAGTGAGGCCCCCTGAGACTCTGGGCTTCTTATCAGGACGGTTCACAGATAACGGTGTTTCTACCACTGTGAGACAGATGGCATTCCTTGAAGGATTGTCCACAGAATCACCTAGAATGGGAATTAGAATTGTTATCAGAAAATGGGATTCGTGTTAAAATAGGAAAGTAGCAGCTTCGTGCTTGAGACTGGGAGGATGAAGTGGGGCATTGTCACAGGAGCATGGGGGCACCAACGAAGAGTGGGACAGGGTCAGTTGTGCAGGGGTGAGGGAAGGGTGATGTCCCAAAGTGCTGGGCATCTAACCAAGGAGTCCTCCAAGGGCTGTGCTGCTCCACTCCCGACATGGCTACTGAAAAACCAGAAACACCTCACTTGGCAGAATGAGACGGCCCAAAACAGGAAAATACCCAACCAACAGAGAGCCTGAGGGAGGCAGACTTTTTGAAGCCTGTCCCTGCTGCGTAAGCTCCCTCTTCTCCATGCCCAGTCTACAGACTTATCGTTAACATACCTTTGTTTAATAAAATTCTGTACTGCTACATTTTTTAGGAGGATGTACAGGTATGTGGGGTAGAGGGGATGACAGTTGCTGCTGCCCATATACCTAGAAGTACTTTGAGAGACTACACTCAGCAACAAGTGATAGGGACAGGAGGGAGGGACATTCTGGGCAGAAGAGTGAGGGTCCCCAGTGAGGGCCCCACCCTCAAGCCTGGAACCGTGACCTAAAGTGAGAACATACATTCCTGTTTTCCTGCTCAAAAGGTGCCTTTTCCAAAACCACCCATGGCCCATGCCACCCTGCATCCTGTGCCCATAAAAACCAAGGCTACCCTCAAAAGAAAGGAGAAGAAGAGAAGCAGCTGGATGTCAGAGACTACAGTCCAGTAAAAGTGGCTTGACTTCAGAGGGACAGCTTGACAGTGTAGCTCCAGGGGAAGTACACCTTCCTGCTCCATCCCCTTTCCAGCTCCCTTCCCACTGAGAACTACTTTTATTGACAACAAAATCCTCCACATTCCCCGCCCTTCAGTTGGTTTTTGTGACTTGATTTTTCCTGGATACTGAACAAGAGCCCAGGTACCACAGATGCAAATGCAAAATGCTGTCACACCGAGATGTTAATACTTCAACCATCTGTGGATGGCAGAGCTAAAAGAGCACTGTAATACACGCCCTCTGGGGCTTCAGGTATTGTGGACACTTCCCTAGATGCTGCTGCAGGGTTGGTATGTTCATTTCTGCCCTCACCCAAAAGCACCTACCCTGGCTCCTGCACTCACTCACCTGCGTGCTCCCTCCCAGGAGGGGTTGAGCACAGTGGGTTCCAGTGAATGAAGTTTGCCCCTGAAAGCACCAACGTGCCTGGCGAGCTCCAGCACCCACACTCCAGTTCCTGCCCATGAAAGGGTTAGGGAAAATTTCCTGCTTCACAAAGATACTGTACAAACTAAAGATTTGGCTTCTCAAGGAAGCAAGCAACTAAAACAAAGCTTACTTGAGTATGCACACACCTGTTTAAGCACTGAGACACACAAAGGTCAAAAATGACACACACGTATCAATTCAGCTCCAAACACGTGACGTATCTAGAAAGAACTTCCTCCTCTCAGGGAATTCACCAAGCTGTTCTATCCCTTGTCCATCATTCCACTATAATTGTGGGACAGTCCTTTTGTGGGTGCTTGCTCCAATCTGCTTTCTAGACTTCTGATTTCCTAGGCAGAGGACACAGACAATATACAATCAATTTATTTTTATTTTATTTTACTTTTTTTTTAGAGACAGGGTCTCACTCTGTTGGCCAGGCTAGAGTGCAGTAGTGTGATCATAGCTCACTGCAGCCTCGAACTCTTGGGCTCAAGTGATCCTCCCACCTCAGTCCCATCCCCCATCAACACCCCCCAGTAGCTGAGACTACACGTATGCACAATCATACCCAGCTAATTTTATATATTTTTGGAGATGGAATGTTGCGACATTGCCCAGGCTGGTCTTGAACTCCTAGCCTCAAGCAATCCTCCCACCTCAGTCTCCCAAAGTGTTGGGATTGCAGGTGTGAGCCACCACACTTGGCCTTACAATCACTTTAGAGGTCATATTTTAACGTTGCAGTGAGTAAAGCTAGACTATAAAGCCATGTAGATCTTTGGGGACATTTTTAGCTACATTCTATTCTTTCTTTTTACATTTTACGACATGAGAAATAGATTCAGTTCTTAGATTCAAGTGCTCAGGACCAAAATAGAAGATAAATACCTTTCCCCCCCTTTATTTGGACTCACTGACTTAGTGGATAGCACTTTAGGGTTAATAATTGGTAAATTACATAATTTATCATGAGAAAAGCTCACTTATGGTTGAGAGGAGTCTCCATGTACAGAACACTAAATTTTTTTATATGGAGTCTTGCTCTGTCACCCAGGCTGGAGTGCTGTGTTGCAATCTCAGCTCACTGCAGCCTCCACCTCCTAGGTTCAAGCGATTCGGTCTCAGCCTCCTAAGTAGCTGGGATTACAGGCACTGCCAACCACACCCAGCTAATTTTTGTATTTTTTAGTAGAAATAGGATTTCACCATTGTTGCCCAGGCTGGCCTTGAACTCCTGACCTCAAGTGATCTGCCCTCCTTGACCTCGCAGAGTAATGGGATTACAGACATGAGCCACTGCACCTAGCCCAGAATACCAAATTTTTTAACACTATTCTTACATGTCAGTGAAAAAAACAACAACCTAGCAATATACCACAGGACAGCCCAAGGACAGATTATGAACAGTAACAGAGGCACAGGAATTTACAACCGGAGGCTATCACCTTATTACTAGTCATACCCATTGCTGCCTACCATAGGATCTGCTTAAAATACTTTATTGCAGATTCCAAATTATAATTACCAATTATTTATTGCCCGGTTCAAGGATTATAGCTTTTTTAAAACTGAATGATTAAATAATGTCTAGAAAACGTGTCTCAAAAATTTTACTCTATATTATTTTAAAAAAAGAAAAAAGAAAGAAAGAAAAATACCTTAATTTAAGAAGGGTGAAAATCCAGAAGATGCAGATGACTGTAGCTTCCAAGTCAAATCAGTTAATTTGGTGTTACGTGCTATGTTAATTTCAGTTTTCCTACCTAAGAGTAAGGCTGATTGAAGGTTTATCTGACATTTCTTCTCTCGGTGCTGTGAATTCTATCCCTTGCCATTTTTCTCTGGCAAATTGATGCACACCATTACTCTCGAAGCACACTTGCAGGCAGCTGCTTCAGCAGAAGTTACCTTTTGCTGAATTCCACAGATTGAACCAGCTATGCATTCGACAAGACAGCTTTGGCCTGGAATTCAGTAGATGGGCATCTAGTCTCAGCTTCCCCACCAGCTTGCTGTTTGACCTTGAAGAAGTCATCGCCCCTCCGGGACCAGATTCTTCCCATCTAATTTAAGGGGTGGGGGTTTCAGGAGACGGCGTACCATCCGGCTCCAATCTGATGGTCTGTGGTTAGAGGAGAGAAATGTCGCCATGGTGAGAATGCAGAAAAAAGATGAGTTGCTGGAAAGGAAACTGGTTCAAGCTAAAAACTGAGGCCAGCAATGGGATCCAAAAAATGGCAGGTGGCAGGATTTGCAGTGCCTGCTTTTTGGTTTCAGAGTTCCCATCTCAAGTCTTGGAAAACCAACATCTCCGGGCAGTCTCTTCTTCATTTTGGCATCCTTTGACTCTAAGTCAGCCCTGACACCAAACGTTTGTTCCTAGTGCCCTAGTGAGGGGCTCCCCATCGTCTGCACCGCCTCTCTCTTCCCATGTTCCCTTCTCTCTCCTATTGACATCCGCATAACATGAAGAATGAAAAGGCTAACGGCACAGGAACACTAACTTCACATGTTCTCACTCATTTGTGAAAGCCAACCATTAAAACAACTGAACTCATGAAGACAGAGAGTAGCGTAATGGTTACCAGAGGCTGGAAAACGTAAGGGCTGCAGGGGAGTGGGGATGGTTAACGGGTGCTAAACATCGTTGAGAGAATGAGTAAGGGCCAGTATTTTATAGCACAACAGGGTGACTACCGCCAACAATAATTTATCGTACACTTTAAAACAAGCAAAAGAGTGTAACTGGAATGTTTGTAACACAGAGAAGTGATAAATGCTCGAGGTGATGGATGGCCCATTTGCCCTGATGTGATCATTACGCATTGTGTGCCTGTATCAAAATATCTCACGTACCCCATAAATATACACACCTACTGTGTACTTATAATAAACTAAAAATTCAAAAAGAATGAAGAGGTAGAGAAAAAGTAAAGAGAAGTTGTGGATATGTAGCAACAAAATAAGGAAGGCAAAGGACAACTTGCTTCACAAAGGAATCCTAAGCAGAGTTTACCAAAAGGTTGACTTAAGAGAGATGGAAGATGCCCCACGTCTAGCTAATGGATAATCTTGGAAAATATGGAAAGGAGAAGTAAGGGTCCCATAAGCAGAGGGCTGGCTCGGCCATTCCCAGGAAGGACGGAATAAATCAAGAAATGCGGGGGTTAAAAAAATTTTGCAATCAGGAAGAGACTATATAATCAACTCCTACAGGAAGAAGCCACAGTCCTGTGCTGGCGTTATTCAAATCCGATGAGTTGGGGCATCAGAAAGACATTCCAGATGGAGTACCCTCCAGGGTCAGACGACTGGGCTGTGTGACTTAACACGTCCTTCCTCGCTCATCTATTTTGGTGCGTAGATGGAAGCCGCAGCAGCTAGGGCCCCAAAGCTCCAAGAACAGGAATCACGTTGGTGATATTACTCTAGTTGATAGCAACTGGATATCAGTTGATGGGAACAGCATCATAAATTGCTAGTTTGGCAAACAGTGTAGTGAGATACAGTGTTTTCCCTGTGGACACCCAAGGTGTTCATTGCCGTAAGAGCAAAAGCCTCTTCATGATAAGCACGCGTTTTCACAACATGGGGGTCCTCGTGGGATTTTCAGGTGGGCGAGGAGGTACATGTGGGGAAGGGGAACATTTTATATTCCATCAGTCGAGCTAAACAGAAGAATGTAACAGACATATTCTGACCTAGCTAGCATGAGGAGAATATTCCAACCAAGACCCCAATCGCTTCCACAGGCCTCTCAGGTCCAGCTGGAGGGGGTGACACACTGCAGTTGGGGCAGCCTGATCCTCTCCATGGCAAACAGCTCCTGGGAGTGTCCTGCTAAGAAGAGGTAACAAAGAACAGCGATGCTCACTGGAGCCCTCCAGTTGTATTCCTGTTTCTCCCAGAGGACAGTATCCTGTCACCCAGCATAGCCACTTCCTTTAGAGGAGAAGACCTCCCACTATAAAACAGATTTGCGAGTGATTTCTGCTCCAAAACTGCAGCACCAAAGAAAATAGCGACCGAAGCTAAACTATGCAGGCAGCAGTGCGGTTTCAGGTCACCCACTCAGGTCGATTCACTTCACTGGACTCCCAAAATGGATTCCCCATTCCTGAAATGAATTTTTCTATTGCTGCTGTGAAGCAAGCCAGTTCCTAGCTAACAAGAATTCAGGATTCATTTTCTCTGTGGTTTCTAAACAAGCCCTACCTGATGGAGTTCTGAAATTCCAACAACCTTTGTTACAAGAATAGGGTGTCCTCCAGGATAAAAATTGACCTCCTTCTTAAACAGCTTAGATCCTAATCAAAGATTATATAGAGACTATCGAAGAATAAAGTTCCCTCCCTAAAACTCCAAACTTTTAGCCCGGTAATAATATTTTTAAAAAATCAGTGGCTACTTGAGGTTAGTCCTGGGTTCATTAGAGCTTCAATATCATACCTACTACTGAGCTGATGACAGGTAGAGATTTTATAGAAACCAGTGGATCCAATTAGCACCAGGGGTCCACAAGTCAGGCACTTCCAGGCTACAAATTATTGGTGACGTTTCTAAGCACAGATGGACAGCTGAATCCAGGACAGCTTTCTTTACATCTTTGAAGCTTTATTAGGGAGCAAATACCCTACCCAAGTTTTCTAATCTACTATATTAGAAAGAGAGCTTCCTAAGAATTGTATTGTCACACCGGTCCATAGTGCTTAAGTGGCTGGTACATGCTTACCTTAGCGAACCCAAAACAGCCTTGTGAGTGATGTTTACATTTTACGCTCTTAGAAACAGATATCTGCAGGCAATGAGGCTATGTAAAATTCATCATCGTGATAAGCCTATAAAGTTGTTGGTTAGTAATTGAGTAGACTCTCCTGTCCCCGTAAAATTTCAGAGCCCCGTTTTGCAATAAACGAGTTAGAGTCCACTTCGGTTTTAAACTCGTCATTTTCAAACTGTTCCCATAAAACAATAGTGCTCCATAAGCCGTGTCAAAATATCCCGCAAATAAAATCCAAGGATGTCAGATACAAACAAGTCCTAGGAAGAATATTGAGTTAATGACCATCAAGCAGGTTTTCCAACATATATTTTTCTTACACCCTTGGTGTTTGCACCCACATGGCTGTTAGAATACCACTGGCAGATGACAAATAGCAAATAATCAGATGAAAACTCAGTCACTGAGGACCCTGCTGGTTCAACAGCCCGTTTCTTTTCCCATGCATATGTGTGTCCATGGCTGTGGTTTTATACCGTAAATATATAGCATGCTCCCATTAAGCTTTGCAATTTTCAGAAGAGGAGAGGTGTCTCGCACACAGCTCAGTTGGCTCTTTAAAATTATGTGTGTACCGTAAGAGAGGAAAAATAGCACATGTGTACTCTAAACACTGCTCAGGGACTGTGACTTTTAACTCATTCCCTCTTGGTAGTAAGCGAAGGTCACTTGAGAGAAACAAGGCTGAACAATATGTAGCTGATCCCTTTCTCAATCATCTAAAGCAGAAGTAAATTTTAGCTGTAGAGACCAGATAATAAAAACTTTAGGCTTTGTGGACCACATGGTTTCCGCCTCACCTATTCAACTCTGCTGTTGTAGCAAAAATGCAGGCAAAACATTAAAATAAAGAAACGTGACTTATGCCAATAAAACTTTACTTACAGGCAAATGAAATTCAAATTTTATATCATTCTCATACAGCATGAAATATTATTATTCTTTTTCCAACCACTTATGTTTTAAAAATCGTATTTGACTCACAGGCTATAGTTTGCAAACCTCCATCCTAAATTCTAGATGCTTGAAAATGCATCCTTGGTGTCTCAGTTTTCTGTTGCTTATAAGAGAATATCTGAAACTGGGTAACTTATTTTAAAAAGGAATATACTTCTTGTAGTTATGAAGGCTGAGAAGTCCGGCGTGGAGGGGCTGAGTCTGGTGGGGCCTTCTTGCTGACGCAGACTCTCCGCAGAGTCTCCAGGAATCACAGGGCATCACGTGGTGAGGGTGCTGGCTCAGGTCCCTCTTCCTTCTTCTAATGAAGCCACCAGTTCCCCTGTCTTGATAACACATTAATCTATTAACCCATTAACCCACAAATCAATTAATCAGAAGCCTCATGACCCAAACATCTGTTAAAGTCTTCACCTCTCTACTGCCACACTGGGGACTAAATTTCAACAGGAGTTTGGGAGGGGACTAATATCCAAACAGTTACAGGGCTATTGGAGAACTGAGCACCTGGATTTTCTCATTTCGACCCTTCGCCAAGTTACATTTGCTGAATTGGCTTTGCCACGATATCATCAAATTGCACAAAGGGAGGCCTATGAAGCAGCAAATGAACCTCATGATTGGGTTTACTGCGAAGATGCCACCAGAGCATCACACAATGTGTTTCAGGGTGGACGATTTCTCTCGGGTGGTGATCACAGGAATGGTTGTACTCCTGGGAAAATGGCTTATCTAAAAGAATCAGAACACTGATCACTCTCCCTCTTTTCATCTGCTACAAGGTTCACAGGCCAATTTACTCAGGTCTAGCAAGTATATGGGATTGCATGGCGTATGTTCCCTGTAAATATACCCCACCTTTATCTTACTTTTCCAGCCTAATTTTTTCCTTTATAATGTATTCTTCACTTTTTAAATATCATTTTATTGCATGGATTTCAGTAATTAGCTTAATAAGGCAGGATACGAATAAAATAATACAACTAAAATATATACATTATGCTCATGTTTCTGTACTTAAGATTGTTGGCAATTTATTAAAGAAAGATTACTTGCCATAGTGTTCCCAAAAAGAGCCCCAGATGTGTAAAGAGTGAGACCAGTGGATTTCTTTTTCTTTTTTCTTTTATTTCTTTCTTTCTTTTCTTTTCTTTTCTTTTCTTTTCTTTCTGAGATGGGATCTCGCTCTGTCATCCAGGCTGAAGGGTAGTGGTGGGAATTATAGCTCACTACAGCCTCAACCTTCCAGGCTCAAGTGATCCTCCTATCTCAGCCTCCCAAATAGCTGGGACCACAACACGTGGCTAATTTTTTTATTCTTATTTTTTTGTAGAGGTGGGGTCTTGCTGTGTTGCCCAGGCTAACTTCAAACTCCTAGGCTCAAGTGATTCTCCCACCTTGACCTCCCAAAGTGCTGGGATTACAAGTATGAGCCATTGTGCTGGGCCCTCTATTATATTCTCCATAAGTAAAAGCATATCCAGAAATCTCAATTTCCAGTTGATCTTTACCCTGTTTTTCTTGACCATTTCTCTGAAGGTGCCTGGAGCAAAACCACTTGAACTTTACCATCCAGCATGATATCCTTTATCACCTCACTATAGGTGTAGAACTGTATTTGCACATTTTTGTTAGATATGATGGATCAAAATTGCTTACCAGAACTTAAAACAAATGGTAGAAAGAGGCCATATTAATTACACACTGCAGTAACAATGTTGATAATGCTTTGTTTCAGATAAACTATATATCTATGTTCTTACTGCTTTTAAAATATTTGAAAATTGGCCAGATGCAATGGCTCACGCCTGTAATTTCAGTACTTTGGGAAGCCAAGACAGGAGGATTGCTTGAGCCCAGGAGTTTGAGACCAACCTGGGCAACAAAGCAAGTCCCTGTCTCTATATTAAATATATATATATATATATATATATATATAGATATAGATATAGATATAGATATACACACATTTAAAAATTGATATTTATTTTTGAAATACTTGCCTTTATACATGTGTCTATAAAAAAAGCAAATATCTGCTTTGTGTGGGGCAGCACCAAAGTGGTATGTGTACATTTTCCTGGAAGAATGGAACATTGGAGGAAAAAGTCTTTGGACACCTTGGGACAAGAGACAGGAATGAATGGGAGAGTGGAAGCTAGGATGTTGTCTGTTCCTCAGTGCAGGCTCAGAGACCAGTGATACACTGGAGTTACTATTGACATGAAGGACTTTGGGAGGCTCCGGGTATAAGCACAGATGTTTCAGGACTTCAGTGAAATACACCACCCTGATTTATAGACTGAGAAGCCTCCACTTTCCTGGGTACCTGCAGCACAGCTTTTAATACTGGGTTGGGATAGAAGATTCTACAGTGCTGTTGGGCACCAGGAGGAACTGGAATTATGGAAACAGCACCTACATAAAAAGGCTGAAGGAGACACCAGCTAAAAGTAATACTAACAAGACATCTCCCAACGGGGCTTCTTGGCAGTGCGGGAAAATCTGATTGGGCCCAGGCGCGGGGGCTCACACCTCTAATCCCAACACTTTGGGAGGCCGAGGCAGGCAGATCATCTGAGATCAGGAGTTCCAGACCAGTCTGGCAAACATGGCGAAATCCCGTCTCTAAGAAAAATACAAGAATTACCTGAGTGTGGTGGCGTGTGCCTGTGGTCCCAGCTACTATGGGGACTGACTCAGGAGGATCGCTTGAACCCAGGAGGCAGAGGTTGCAGTGAGCTGAGATGGCTCCAGTGCACTCCAGCCTGGGTGACAGAGTGAGACTCCTGTCTCAAAAAAAAAGAAAGAAAAATCTGATTGGCCTTGGTACTGAGCACTTGGAAGGGGTCTCTAGTTATGGCTAGGGAAGCTTTAAAAGGTGGGCTGAGACCCTGTAGTCTATAGAGGGAGCCCACTCAGCTAGGGAAGTGTGGATGCTATCAGTGTTAACATCACTGAAGACATTTCATTAATCACAGGGTTATATTTTTTTAGACTTTTGAGCCAACCTATTTAGTAACTGCCAGGGCCACATCAGGACTTCCTTAGGCCCCAACCACACTGCCTTTCCTCCATAAGATAAAAACAATAAAAATTGCATTTCACACCTGCATTAGTATAAATGTATATATCATCCATACTGCGTTCATTATAATATATTCATTTTCTTCCTCTGATTTTAACAGCAATAAAAAGGAAATCACTGTTTGTCTTGTCGGTCTCAGGCACTCTGCCTGCTATGACTAACGTAGACGTTGTCCCTGGTAACTGCTTTCCTCTCTTTTTTTTTCCAGCAGATTCTTCCCTGTTCCCTCACTATGGCCTCTCCTGACAATTTTGTTGATTTCTATCCAAATCAGCCTTTTCACTAAGATTGAAAACTTGCCTGTAAGTGGGCCATGTTTAATCATTTGCCAGATATTTCCATTTTTTAAAAAAACATTGTTATTAAATTGTAGTTTTCTCAAATGGATTTGCTATTTTGAGAAAAATATACTAACTATATTCTCAAAATTGATTTTTTTTTTAAATAAAAGCAGAAAGCTACAGTTTTCTATGGGTACATGGACCCTTAAAACCTTCCGTTGTTTTTCCTAAATCGCAAACTCAGGTTGTCTGTGTGGGTTCTAGAAGCAGGGAGTGCAGTTCTGTGGGCTGTAGTATTCAGAAACACCATGGTCAACCGAGTCAATAGAATCAGCCTTCCTGCCAACCACACTTGAGCAACCCCTCAACCGTTTACCCGTTGACGGAAGGTCACTGCCAGCAAGTTTACTCTCAGATTAAAAGCAAAACAAAGTAAAAACAACCATGTTTTCAGAAAAGAACCATTTCATTAGATTTCTATACGTGTCCTCTCCTCTGTCCACATTGCTCACGTACTGGTAAGAGGTTACTGGACCGGTCTGGTTTCTTTAGGGGAGAGGAACATTTACTGGCCCCCAATTCTCAACCAGGCTGTTTGCTTTTCTGGCTCTAAAAGAAAATCAAGGGTAGGTGCAGTGGCTCACCCTGTAACACCAGCACTTTGAGAGACCGAGGCAGGAGGATTGCTTGAGCCCAGGAGTTTCAGACCAGCCTGGGCAACATGGTAAAACCTTGTCTCCAACTCCTGAGTTCAGGCAATTTCCCCACCTCAGCCTCCCAAAGTGCTAGGATTACTGGCATGAGCCACCGTGCCTAGCCTTCTACAAAAACTTCAAAATTAGACGGGCATGGTGGCCAGCTACTTGGGAGGCTGAGCTGGGAGGACTGTTTGATCCTAGGAGTATGAGACTGTAATGAGTCGTGATTGTGCCACTGCACTCCAGCCTGGGTGACAGAGCGAGACCCTGTCTCAAAAACAAAAGGAAAGAAAATTGACCAGGTGCAGTGGCTCACTCCTGTAACTCCAGCACTTTGGGAGGCCAAGGCAGGAGGATCATTTGAGCCCAGGAGTTTGAGACCAGTCTGGGCAACATGGTGAAAACCCATCTCTACAAAAAAATTAGCTGGGCATGGTGGCCTGTAGTCCCAGCTACTGGGAGGCTCAGGTGGGTGGATCATTTGAGCCCAGGAATTCAAGGCCACGATGAGCCATAATTTCACCACTGCATTCCAGCCTGGTCTCACAGAGTGAGACCCTTTCCCCGCCAAAATCCCAGAACTTTGGGAGGCTGAGGTAAAAGGATCACTTGAGCTCAGTAGTTGAGACCAGCCTGGGCAAAACAGCAAGACTCTCTAAAAAAAATAATAAAGAAAACTAAAAAAAAAAAAAAGAAAACCCAAAATATAAGAATATTTTCACAATCAGCTGGAAATTTCAAGTATGAATCTGAAAGAAACAAATAACTGACATAAGATATAAGGTGCTATATGAACATTTTTTCTTTTTTTAAGATATGGTCTTCAGTAGCATATAGGAATATTTTGATTTGAGTATATATGAGTCTCTCAAGAACTTTTAAAGTTTTCAACGTCCCTTTTCTAGGGTAAAAGTGTTAATTAAGGGCAGAGTGGCAGTTAAGCCAGCCAAGGCAAAGGGCCTCCTCATTTAGTCCTCACTTAACCTGTTCAGTGGCATCTCTTTTTTTTTCTTTATTTTTTTTGAGACAGAGTCTCATTCTGCCACCCAGGCTGGAGTGCCATGCCATGATATCAGCTCACTGCAACCTCTGCCTCCCGGGTTCAAGTGATTCTCCTGCCTCAGCCTCTAGAGTAGCTGGGA
Organism: Cacajao melanocephalus; assembly: GCA_963573385.1. Taxonomy (NCBI): domain Eukaryota; kingdom Metazoa; phylum Chordata; class Mammalia; order Primates; family Pitheciidae; genus Cacajao; species Cacajao melanocephalus. The sequence goes on along the minus strand of CAUYLG010022374.1, from coordinate 8,841 downwards.
CTACAGGTGTGTGCCACCACACCCAGCAAATTTTTGTGTTTTTAATAGAGATGGGTTTTTGCCATGTTGTCCAGGCTGGTCTCAAACTCCCGACCTCAGGTGATCCACCTGCTTCGGCCTCCCAAAGTGCTGGGATTACAGGCATGAGCCACTGCGCCCAGCCTAGTGGCATCTCTTATATGCTGCTTCATGTACCTTATGCTCCAGCCACTTCATTTTTCATTATTCCTTGAACATAAGAATGTGTTCAGCCAGGCCTGGTGGCTCACGTCTGTAATCCCAGCACTTTGGAAGGCCGAGGCGGGCAGATCAAAAGGTCAGGAGATTGAGACCATCCTGGCTAACACAGTAAAACCCCATCTCCACTAAAAATCAAAAAAAAAAAAAATTAGCCAGGCACGGTGGCGCATGCCTGTAGTCCCAGCTACTTGGGAGTCTGAGGCAGGAGAATCACTTGACGGGAGGTGGAGGTTGCAGTGAGTCGACATCACACTACTGCACTTCAGCCTGGGCAACAGAGCAAGATTCCATCTAAAAAAAAAAAAAAAAAAGAATGTGTTCTCTTTCAACTCAGCAGTAAATGTGTCCCTACTTCTGCCTGGAACGTGCCCTCTTCCCCAACACAAATCCCTATATCTCCCTTCATCTGAGCAGCCCCTTCTTCTAGACACCGTTCCCATGTCTCTCCAGCCCCTGTAATGTTTCATGTGTTCTCAGAGAAGAGGCTGCTTTATAGGTGAAAGAGGAATGTGGAGGCTACAGCTACAAAGACCACATGCATAGTTTTCCCGGAACTGAGGGGCTGCTCAGAATACAGGACTTTCTTTCAGTGTAAAACCTGACAGTTCCAGGTAAACAAGCATGGTTAGTTACCATGTATACCACACTCTTGAACCTTTCATGAAAGAAAAAATGATTTGGGGGAAAAAAATAAGGATTTGTTGACAAAATCTAGCTACCCAAGAGAAGAATCAAAACTAAGGGATCAGAAATATACAAGGCTTGGCAAAAGAAATGGTAGTGAGCACTGACTATATTTACATAGAAAATTAAAAGGAAACATGGCAGAAATTATAATCAGCACATAAGCTTTATAAACCTTGACAATGTAAAACTTATAACAATACAAATAATAATTTTTGGCAAGTGGAGAGAGGGAGGAAGTCAGGAGGTCCTGTGCTCTACTAAGTTTTATATTTCATAGTGGGAAGTAAATTGATTCCATCCAGAATTAAAACCAAGTGGTAAGAAAAAAGAAAGCTCCAAAATGGCCAACTTCTTAATGACCTTACATAACGTTTTCCCTGAGCCCTAGAAGGATCTCTTAGGAATGCATACTTTATTGGAAAGAAACATTTATTTGAAGTTATACTTTACTTTTTTTCCTTTTAAAAATATTAAATTATAATCTTTTATCTCAAAATAGCATTTATAGTGTAGCCTTCTTTTCCTTTCTCTTTCTCGGTTTAGCTGGCTAGCAACAGAAATTCTGAGAAAAGTGGTTACCAAGTGTTGAGATTGCTTGCTTCTAGCTATTTGGATTTGGGGTAGAGGAAGATAAAACTTCTTTTTTGTGTCTTTTTGGTATTTTTAAATTTAAACAGCTCTATGATGATTAATGTTATGTATCACCTTGGCTAGGCCATGGTACTCAGATATTTAGTCAAGCATAATTCTAGATGTGTCTGTGAAAGGAGTTTTTCTAGATGAGATTAATATTTGTGTCAGTAGCCTTTGAGTAAAGCAGATTATACTCTATCATGTGGGTGAACATCACCCAGTCAGTTGAAAGCCTTAATAATGAAAAAGACTGGCTTCTCCAGAAAAAGAAGGAATTCTGCCAGCAGATGGTCTTTGGACTCAAACTGCAGCTCTTCCCTGGGTCTGCAGCCTGCTGGTCTCACCTGTGGATGTTGGACTTGTGAGCTTCCATAATCTTGTGAGCCAGCTTCTTAAAATCACTCTCTCTCTGTCTCGCTTTACATATATATATATACACACACATATACATATTCATACAGTCATCCTTCAGTAATTGTGAAGGATTGGTTCCAGGACTCCTTGAAAATACCAAAATTCAAGGATGCTTAAGTCCCTTGTATAAAACATTGTACTATTTGCAAGTAACCTATGCACACCCTCCTGTATACTCTAAATCATCTCTAGATTACTTCTACTACCTATGTGAAAGGAAAATCTTGGAGACAGCAAATTACTAAACTAACGGAAAAGTCAAGCTGGGAACTGCTCAGGACAAACCTGCCTCTCATTCTATTCAAAGTCATCTCTGCTCACTGAGATAGATGCATATTCTGATTGGCTCCTTTGGAAAGGCATATCAGAAGCTCAAAGTCTGCAACCAGTTGTCTCTCACCTACCTATGACCTGGAAGCCCCCGCCCCCGACTTCCAGTTGTCCCTGCCTTTCTGGACGGAACCAATGTGCTTCTTACATAGATTGACTGGTGTCTTATGTCTCCCTAAAATGTACAACACCGAGCTGTGCCCTGACCACCTTGGGCACATGTCACCAGGACCTCCTGAGGCTGCGTCACAGGCACACGTCCTTAACTCTGGCAAATAAACCTCCTAAAATAATTGAGACTTGTCCTTTTTCTCAATTAACACCAAAGACAATATAAATGCTATGCAAATAGTTGTATACTATATTATTTAGGGAATAATGGCCAGGAGAAAAAGTCTATATATGTTCAATAAAGATGCAATTATCCACTCTTTCCCCCCAAAAAATATTTTCGATCTGCAGTTGGATGTGGAACCCACAGAGGGCTGACTGTATATGCACCTCCCCTCCACACACACACAGTATACAGTAGACACACACACACACACACACACACACACACACACACACACAGAGTTGGTTCTGTTTCTCTGGAGAAACCTAACACAAACACTTAACACACATGTATAATGTGTATAAAAACAACATTATTATTCAAGAAAATTACTCCTTTTTATTCAAGAAAATTACTCCTTTTTATTCAAAAAGTTTTATTTGAGAAAATAGGTCCAGAGGAATTTAGAAAAATGTCCAAGGGGACCTCCATAAGCCCCTTGCACAGCCAGTTAGACGTGGAGCTGAGAATGAGATACCTGAATGACTGACTCAAGAGTTCACCTTCCTTTCCATTGAGCTATGATGGTTCCTGTATCATTATGTGGTAAATTGGCATATAAAAGTACTAAATTATTGGAGAATACAGAATATGAGATGGATCTTGATGGCCTTGTAAAATCACCTGGGAGGAGAGAGATGTTGGAGTATTTGCAGGCAGGAAACAGTGTTGGATTAAAGCCTTAAAGGAGGGATGAGGGTAATGTGTCTGTAGGTTTGGATAGTTATGGGGTAGATTACTATAAGTGAAATAAAATCAAGGTATGGAGCAGTATGAATGTCACTCTTTTATTATATATGTATGTATATATAAATGTAATCAGTTATGAAAACACATGTGTGTGTGTGTGTGTGTGTGCATGTGCTTGTAGGCACACATGTGCATGGGTATGTAAGAAAACCGGGCCTGCACCTCCAAGTAGGAAAAGTAACCACTACACTGAAGACTGAGTCCCCTAAGCCTTAAGGAGAGGGTGAATAGATTTGTGAATACATTTGTGATACCAATGGATGGTCCATTAAAATGTTCCATGTAGATTTCACAAGGAATGTATTTTGTGGGAGGATAGGGTGGCTCTGAGAATCTTATTTTTTTTCATTTGGATCCTTTCATAGTGTTTACATTATTTTTTATCATGTTCATGAAATTCTTTTGTAAGAATAGTTTTAAAAACTAGTTTAGCTGGGCATGGTGGCTCTCGCCTGTAATCCCAGCACTTTGGGATGCTGAGGTGGACAGATCTCCTGAGACCAGCCTGACCAACATGGTGAATCCCCATCTCTACTGAAAATACAAAATTAGCCAGGTATGGTGGCACATGCCTGTAATTCCAGCTACTTGGGAGGCTGAGGCAGGAGACTGCTTAAACCTGGTAGGCGGAGATTGCAATGAGCCAAAATTGCGCCACTGCATTCCAGCCTGGGCAACAAGAGCAAAACTCTGTCTCAAAAAAAAACTAGTTTAAATTAGGCTGGGTGCGGTGAGTCACACCTGTCTGTAATCCCAGCACTTTGGGAGGCCAAGGTGGGCAGATCACAAGGTTAGGAGTTCAAGATCAGCCTGGCCAACATGGTGAAACACTGTCTCTATTAAAAACACAAAAATTAGCTGGGCATGGTGGCAGGTGCCTCTAATCCCAGCTACTCAGGAGACTGAGGCAGGAGAATTGCTTGAACCTGGGAGGTGGAGGTTGCAATGAGCCGAGACCACACCACTGCACTCCAGCCTGGGTGACAGATCAAGACTCTGTCTCAGAAAAATATAAAGAAAAAAAAACTAGTTAAATTTAAAAAGAAAGGGATACTTATTACCACTGAATTTTATGCTTAAAAATAGTTAAAATGGTAAATTATGTATATTTTACTACAATAGAAAGAAGAGAAAGGGGGCAGGGATCGAGGGGAGAAATGGGGGAAAGAGAGAAGAGAGGAGAGCAAAGGAGAGGACAGAGAAGGCAACACAAGCTTTATATTGATAGTATGAGGCCAAAAACAGATGTGTAAAAATTCTTCTGCTTTTCCTGAAATGAGTCCTTTACTGATGTGGTGCATGCTAAAAAGAAAGCATGCAACTCTGACAATTATAAAGAACCCCAGTAGGCGAGGCAAAAAGAGCAATCTTTGGTGACAGTATTTCTTGTCACCTCCCGCTTTCAAGTTGGCTAAGAGAAGCCCCGCCAGGCCTGGCCCCTGCAGAAGTCATCTCTGGACTGGAGCCTCAGTAGGCTCCTCCGGGAGCTGCCAGGCCGGCAGCATGATCTATCTGGACTTGTGCCCACATTGTTCTTTCACTCTCTTTTCCATTCCAAACCGAGACAAAATAAAAATGTCCCAGACATCTGGGTCCCCTGTGTTAGAACTGGCACCAGCAAACTTTTCCTGGCCAGGTGCCCACCAGAGTGGAGAGGAAAGTCCACACACTGGGCCATTGAGGAGATGGACACCACACCAAAGTGGCTTGCACGACAGCCGGCTGGAATGATCCGACTGATCCAGCCAGTCGGCTGCCTTAAATCTTTGTGGCTTCACAGCTGTGCCTGATCTGGCTCATGTCCATTTCAGGCCTCAGTTTCAGCCTTCTCTGTGTCTGTCCAACAGCACTTCACTGTTTGTCCCTCACGTCGCTGCTCCTCCTGAGTGGAGGGGACAAGATTGAATGCAGACATTTTGACACAACCTTAAAAAAAAAAACTGTAATCAAATAAACATAACATTTGGCAGGGCATGGTGACTCATGCCTGTAAACCCAGCACTTTGGGAGACTGAGGCAGGAGGATCTCTGGAGCCCAGTTTGAGACCAGCCTGGGCCACATAGTGATGTCTTGTTTCTGAAAAAAAAAAAATAGAAAAGATTAGTTGGCTAGAGTGGTGTGCACCTGTAGTCCCAATTACTAGGGAGGCTGAAGTGGGAGGATTGCTTGAGCCAGAGAGGTGGAGGCTGCAGTGAGCTGTGATTGGGCCACTGTACTCCAGCCTGGGCAACAGAGTGAGGGTCTGTCTCAAAAAAAATAATAACAGCATGTTCAAAATGGCAGCTCCATCCTCCCTTTTCCTTCCCAACCACATGTGCAGTAGGGAGCAAACAACATGGCTTGATCAAGTGGAAAGCTCATTTGCATAATAAGACTAAGGTGGGGTGTCCAGCTTCCCAGCGTGCTTTGTAAATGAGGAACCTGGTCCAGCCAATCTTTGGGCCCTATGTAAATCAGGCTCTGCCTCCTCAAGGCTGTCTATAAAATCAATGCACTCTGCTTTGGGCTAGAAGTTCCACTTGGGAGCTCCTCTTTCTCACAGGAGCTATTCTCCTTTCTCTTTCTTTTGCCTGTTAAACCTCTGCTCTTAACCTCACTCCACCTGTGTCTATGTCCCTGATTTCCTGGGCATGAGACAATGAGCCTCTGGTATTACCACAAACAAAGGACACCACGTCATAGGTGCTGACATTGAGTATATGCCAAAGTAATATTTGAAATTAATTGTCTTTTTGGTTTCAAAAATTATTCAAATTTAAGGTCATATATGCCATTTTTTATTATGATGAATGCACTTTGACTCTTGTGATAAAAGGTGAGAAGACACATAAAGTACTTGTGAAGAAAACAGATTAACTGTGGGGCATGTTTGGCCACCTTCTTTCAGTTTGTGGCATGTGCCAGCCCCAACACATATTCCACTAAATTCCATTTCAACAGTCACAGGACAATCCTTTATATAAAGCAAAATAAACACACTGTTTGAAAATTCTTTATGTAAATTGAGGGGACAGATTTATGAAAAATCGTGGGTTTCTTTTTGTAGAAATGGTACTGTCACCAGGTACGGTGGCACGTGCCTGTTGTCTCAGCTACACAGGAGGCTGAGGTGGAAGGATTGCTTAAGCCCAGATATTTTAGTCCAGCCTGGGCAACACAGTGAGATCCTGTCAAAAAAAAAAAGAGAGAAAAGAAAGAAAGAAATGGTTCTGTATCAGCTGGATCTAAACAAAAGTTGTAAATTATTCAAAACTTTCAATAGACCCCTAAGGGCTATTTTTTAATGATGGGGATAAAGCAATTTTTGAAACAAGGTCATTGAGAACTTCTGGAACAGGATACTTTGGACTGCAAATAACAGAAAGCCCCATTCAAGATGATTTAAACAGAAAGAAAATCATCATTATTTCACATAATAAGTTCAAAGATGAGTGGGCCTCAGGACTGGATAACAAGTCACTCAGTGACATCTTTGAATACCTGGGTTCTTTCATCCTTCCTGCCTGGCCACCTGCCTGTACTAGCTTGTTCTCAATCTGCTGCCTGACAGTGACAAAATGGCTTCCCTTATTCCAGACATTGCATCCAGCACATCACCAAGCAGAAAAAAGGAGCCATCTCTTCCTTTGTGTTTCATTTTAAATTTTTAAATATTTACTTTTAAATTTAAATTTAGTGGAATTCATTTTATATTGTGCAGGCCTTTGAGTTTTGACAAATATGTAGTAATCACCACTGTTCAAGATAAAGAGCAGTTATATTAACGTCATAAATTTGGGGGCTGTCCCGTTGTAGTTAACCATCCCTCCAGTCCTTAGCCTGGAAACTACCGTTAACTTCTTTGTCCCTATAGCTTTGCCTTTTCCACAATGAATTCATATAGCATACAGCCTTTGGGGTCTGGCTTATTTCATCAGCACAATGCACTTGAATTTAAACCACATTTTTGCTTATGTGTATTAATAGTTTTTTTCTTTTTATTGGTGTGCAATATTCCATTATATGTAAATGGGGAGGGTATTAGTCTGTTTTCACACTGCTGCTAAAGACATACTTGAAACTGGGTAATTTATAAAGAAAAAGAAGTTTAATGGACTCGCAGTTCCACATGGCTAGGGAGGCCTCACAATCATGGCAGAAGGCAAAAGGCACGTCTTACATGGCAGCAGGCAAGAGAGAATGAAAACCAAGCAAAAGGGATTTCCCCTTATAAAACCATCAGATCTTATTCACTATGGGGAAACCGCCCTATGATTCAGTTATCTCCCACTGGGTCCCTCCCACAACTTGTGGGAATTATAGAAGCTACAATTCAAGATGGGATTTGGGTGGGGACACAGGCAAACCATATCAGGGAGGAAACCTAATTTTCTCCCCACCCTTCATTGCTCTTAGTTGAAATGTAACAAAAAGTAGACCAAAACAAGAGAAAAAAGAAACAGAAATTTATCAACATGCATATCTTGTATATACACATGGTTTCCGCATCCACCCAGAGAAAAATGGGTAAATTTCAAAGAGGCGGCTTTGAGTTCAGGCTAACATAAGTCATCCCCTAAAGCAAAGAAAGAAGAGTGTGGGAGGAAGGCTAGTTATGGGGAAGTGATCAGGAAAAGTGTAAACAAGAGCAAGGTGTTATGCAGATTTAAGTCTAAGTCAGTGCCTTCTCCATTGATTAGAGCCTCCAGTAACTTTTAGTCATCTTTCTCTTCCTGTTGCAGAGAGTGAGACTCCCTTGCAAATGCAAATTTCCTTTATAGATGTAAATTTCCCTTACCAGTAGGTAACTTCTGCTTCAGAGCTTCTCTTGTGACTACAGTCTCTCAAAATAATCATTATAAAATAATCGTTATGCCTGTTAAATCAAGTTTAGCCTAAAGCTGCCTCCTGATGTATTTTATGTTTGGCCTAAAGGTTTCTCCGTAGACAGCGAACTTTAACATTACTGGATGCGTAAATAGACTGTAACCTACTCTTGTGCCAATCACCAAGGTTTGGCCTATCAGAGATGGCCAGCTGTTCAAATAAGGCAAATGCTAAGCTGTAACTAATCCAGCTGCTTCTGTACCTCACTTCCATTTTCTGTGCATCATTTTCCTTTTCTGTCCATAAATCTTTGACCGCAAGGCAGCCCCAAGTCTCTCCTGCGCTATTCTGGCTTGGGGGCTGCGCAGCTTGTGCATTGTTGCTTGATCAATTAAACTCTCTTAAATTTAATTCATCTAAGGTTTTCTGTTAACATGCCAAAAAGACGTATTTTGGGGTGGCATATATTTGGTCTCACACATATGGATAGATCAATTTCATTTTCTGTCCCCTAGTTGAATTATATCTGGATCATTTTCAGTTTAGGGCAGTTATGAATAAAACTGCTATAAGTATTTGCTTATAGTATTTTTTTGTTTTTGAGACAGAGTTTTGCTCTTGTTACCCAGGCTGCAGTGCAATGGTG
>CAUYLG010022373.1:0-35927 GCA_963573385.1 Cacajao melanocephalus | reverse complement strand
TGTAGTGCTTCTTTCAGAAGCTCTTGTAAAGCAGGCCTGGTGGTGATGAAATCTCTGAGTTCTTGCTTGTTCTCAAAAAATTTATTTTTCCTTCACTGATGAAGCTTAGTTTGGCTGGATATGAAATTCTGGGTTGAAAATTCTTTTCTTTAAGGATGTTGAATGTTGGCCCCCACTCTCTTCCGGCTTGTAGGGTTTCTGCTGAGATATCTGTTGTGAGTCTGATGTGCTTCCCTTTGTGGGTAACCCGACCTTTCTTTCTGGATGCCCTTAGCATTTTCTCCTTCATTTCAACCCTGGTGAAACTCACGATTATGTGCCTTGGGGTTGCTCTTCTTGAGGAATATCTTTGTGGTGTTCTCTGTATTTCCTGGACTTGAATATTGGCCTGCCTTGCTAGGTTGGGGAATATTTCCTGGACAATATCCTGAAGAGTATTTTCCAGCTTGGATTCATTCTCCTCATCACATTCAGGTACACCTATCAAACATAGATTAGGTCTTTTCACATAGTCCCATATTTCTTGGAGACTTCGTTCATTCCTTCTTACCCTTTTTTCTCTAATCTTGCCTTCTCGTTTTATTTCATTGAGTTCATCTTCGACCTCTGATATCCTTTCTTCTGCTTGGTCAATTTGGCTGTTGAAACTTGTGCATGCTTCACGAAGTTCTCCTGTTGTGTTTTTCAGCTCCGTCAATTCATTTATATTCCTCTCTAAGGTGTCCATTCTCGTTAGCATTTCGTTAAATCTTCTTTCAAGGTTCTTAGTTTCTTTGCATTGGGTTAGTACATGTTCTTTTAGCTCAGAGAAGTTTCTTATCCACCTTCTGAAGCCTGATTCTGTCAGTTCATCACACTCATTCTCCGTCAGGCCTTGTTCTCTTGCTGATGAGGAACTGCGATCCCCTGTAGGAGGAGAGGCATTCTGATTTCAGGTGTTCTCAGCCTTTTTGCACTGGTTTCTTCCCATTTTTGTTGATTTATCCACCCGTCGTCTTTGTAATTGCAGACTTTCAGATTGGGTCTGAGTGGACGTACAGCTTGTTGTAGATGAAGTTTTTTCTGTTTCTTAGTGTTCCTTTGGCGGACGCCCCTTCCCCACAGAACTTGGTCTTCCCGGGTTCAGCTGTGCTTAGAATTATTTCTTATATTCCGAGTTTACTTTCTATTTTTATTAGCCCAAGTATAGTAGTATTTTTTGTTTAAGAAAACTTACCTTATTACAATGGATAATTAATGCTGCCAATAAAGTAACCTCAAAATTGATTGAACACATTATTTTAAATTCCAAAAGGGAATCATCCATAAGATATGAATTTGTACAGAACAAAAGTTAAATATGCAATGCAAAGTGAATATTCTCACAAGATACGATAATTTAAGAAAGACTGAGATGAGGATGAATGAAAAGAAAATGCTGCATTCACTTTCAGATAAGATGTTTGAGTAGCCTAGTTGAAGAAATCCAAGTGTAGTTGGATATATTGATAAAGAATTGTATAAAGAAAACTGGATTCAAAGCATGGATTTAAGTTTTAAATTCAATGTACTAGCTGAAACCACATATGTGAATGAGATCGTTCAAGAAGAGTTTGAGCAGGAGGGTTGGTTAACTAAGTTGTTTTGGAGAAGCATGGAGACTTAAATTCTATATAATTGCTGATTGATTAGAAACAAATTTGCAATCCCTGTGGCAATTAGCAGACAACATTTTGGGTAATTGATGCTCAGGAAATTTTTGAAGGATAAAAGTTACACTTTTTCTATGTAGAGAAAATTTCTTCTACTCAATCTCATTTAAAATTTAAGTCTCTAATCATTTGCAGTCTTTATTTTAAACAGGTAGTTAAGTCCCAAGAGAAAAGAACAGCTACAGATATCCACGTCCTCATTCCAAAAACCTGTGAATATACCTAAAAAAAAAAAAAAAGAATAGCTAAGGCTAAGTACAGATAATGGAGCTGGACCAGTATCTATAGCATGAAGACACACAAGCAGTAATAGTTGTGTGCTTCAGGAAGAGCATCTCTTCACATTTTAAAAAGCCACTCTTGTCTTTAAACTGACATACAGAGAAAACTGATGAGGTTTTACCGGTCCACGCAAAGAAAATCAAGGATTTCAAGAAAGGAAATGTATTAAACACAATGGTCCAAACTATGGGCTACAATGTTAGTTGAATTTCAGTATGGTTGTGCCATATACTAGTGGCAAATCTCTATGTTGCTTAACCCCTCCAAAAAATCAGTTCTTCTTCTGTAAGGTGCTAAAGGCAAGAGAAAGTTTCATTGGAATGCAGTAAGGATTACATGAAATGACCCATGAAAACTGTTTAGTCAGTGCCTAACAGGTAGTAATCACATAGAAAGTATTAGTCATCATTAATCACTGTCATTATCATTTCTCTTTTATATACTAATTGGTTTTAACTATTATGAAAGAATTCTCTGTATTCTTTCATCAGTATTAGTCTGACACCCAGCACTGGTCTGTGAAAAAAAAAAGATTTCTTTTTCTTCCTGATATATGTAGTATGTTTATTGCTTATTTATATTTTTTCTAGTCTTATTGCATTGGTAGGACTACAGTATAATGTTGAAATGTAGTGGTTACGATAGGTGTCTTGATCTCTTTTTTACTTTAGTGGTAGGATTTCTAAAATTATATCATTAAATATCTATTAAATACTTTTGGATATTTTCTTGGTAACAATATCATTTTTATACCTTATTTGGCTAAATGTAAGAGAAGTTTTAAATTACTATAAGACATACAATTTTGAATTTAAAATTTATAAAATTTATATTGGAATTACAAAGAATGTATCATATTTTGAACATAAATGATTTATATTACTTATGTAAATGATATTGTGCTCCTACTCCAGATATTGAGCTAAGAGCAAGAGTTGATTCTTAATAATTTGTTCACTGTGATTGGCATCTAATAGATGCTCATCAAATATTAGATGAGGTCTGTGTGACTACAGCTCTAAAGCCTTCAGACTGACAGTTGTTAACTATATTTTTTAGTAGGCTCAGGCTGCCATAATATAATACCAGAAACTGAATGGCTTAAACAGAAATTAATTTTCTCATGGTTCCAGAGGCTGCAAAGTTCAAGATCAACTTCTAGTAAATTGTTTTCTGGTGAAGGCTCTATTCCTGATTTGCAAATGGCTGCTTTTTATCTGTGTCTTCACATGGTAGAGAAAGAGAGAGCTCTAGTTTCTCTTATTATTGTAAAGGCACCAGCCCTATCGGATTAGCATCCCACCCTTATAACCTTATTTAACCCTTATCATTTCACAGTTCTTATCTACAAATACACCCACATTGTGGTTTCAACATATACATTTTGAGGAGACACAAACATTCAGTCCATAACATTAGCAAATGGGTATGAAATTCCTGATAATGATAAGATACAGATCAGTAGAAAATTAAAATTCAGAAAACAAATTAACAAACGACTTTAAATGCTTTTTGGCTCAATAGTTAGCTGGTAAAATAAGTATATGTCTCTCAAATGTCTTTCATGATAGCCTGTTGCCTCTACTTGATTTACAGCAAATTTGTGCAACCTGCAGCTTGCGGGACGCATGTGGCCCAGGATGGCTTTGAATGTGGCCCAACACTAATTCGTAATATTTCTTAAAACATTATGAGGTTTTTTGCAATTTTTAAAGGCTCATTAACTTTTGTTAGTGTTAGTATTTCACGTGTGGCCCAAGACAATTTTTTTTTCCATTGTGGTTCAGGAAAGCCTAAAGTTTGGACACTCCTGATTTATAGTAAATTATGAACTAATGAAAATTTCCTAATAATTGTCACATGTATTACTTATCACTATACTTATCACTGTGTTACTTATGTGGCTAGGTTGGCTCTATTTTCTATTAGAGTTTTTTTGGTCACTTCTAGTTGTTTCATATTTGAATCAATTCAGTGGGCGTGAGATATACGTGAGCTTGCATATTTTTCTGCCTACACTACAAAGAAGTAGTTTACACAGTTTCACAAAGATGCTTACACATATAATGAGTTCTTAAATGTAACTTCTAGTCTTATCACATATTTTGGCAGTTCATTTCTTGAATGAGTAAAATCTGTAAGACAAATAAGTTTTTAATCGCCTGTGGTCATCATGTATACAAAACTTCAGCTCATTTTTTTATACTGACTAATATGGCCTGCAGATATCTAAAAGCCTGAAGAAATCTTAAATAGAAAGAATGTTCAGAGAATTCTCTGGTACTTTTCTTGCAAGATAAAAAATGTCTAACAAATAAACCCCATGTACATTGCACAGCACCATTACCTAGCAGATTGGTAATATTAGTAAAGGAATTAAGTTTATAGGCCTATTGCCTTTTGTATTACACATGGAAGTTGTCACATAACTACTTGTGTCACAAATCCTTGAAAATGTATTGTATCTGTTAAGTTACTTGATGGCCATAACCTTGGCTTTATCCATCTACCTTCTGCCACGGTACACATAGAGAGTGCTTTGCTTGTGTTTGCGGGATGAATGAACTCAATTGTCCTTGTTGATGCAGCGGTATAATTTGGTCTAGGATATTGGTAAGCAACTGGCTAAAGGATTTTCCTGACATAAAGTTCTTTTTTACCTATGTCTTCCAATTTTCAAAATAACATTAACTAATATTAAAGTATTTATTATAGTTTTATAATATTGTTTTTATTATTAATTTATGCTTAAATGTACCCTCAAATAAAAATAAGTATTTATATTTGCTGTCCCATAAAACCAGTACCTTTCCTTTCATGAATGCTGGTTTATGAGGATTCCCTTCCAAAAATTGCTAGTTGACAGGGTACTTTGATCTCAAATGAAAGCTTAAACCAGAGCATTTTAAAATCAGTCTTCTGAATTTCAACAAAGAAAATATTATAAATTTAAAATAACAATTATTTTCAAAATTTCTGGGCATCATACAAAATTAATATTAAAATATTATTAAAAATTTGAATGGAAATTTGCTTTCTTCAAAAAAGTTTTAAGTTTTAAGAGGCAAACCCTTGAGAATTTAAACATTACCTTCCAAAGTTCAAGACCAACTTCAAAATGCATGTATAACATATTTTCATTGAAAAATAGGTTCATAAAATCTCATTTTGAAGAAGATATTCTAAAGGCCATCTTGTCTGCCTTCTTATTCTGAGCTCCAAGAAGGTTGGGACCAAATCTGTTTTGTTCCAGATTATGTCTCCAATGCCTAGTACAACAACTTTCCACAAATATTAATACTTACTAGAGCAACTGCAAGCATTGTTCTGTGTGCTGAGGATAAAGTAGCCAAAACAGACATAACCTCTCTTCTCATGGAGTTTCAGGCTAGTGAGTGAAACTGACCTTATCCAAATGTTACCTGTACTGAGAATCTGTGTTTTTCTTGTCTAGCCATTATTATCCTGGGACATCCCTCTGATTTAGTTTTGGGCATCTACTCTGATTCCATGGATAGGATCTTGGTGGGTCTGTCAAACAAAGTGCCTTCTCTTTCCCTTCCCTGAAAATGAGAATAGAACTCAAGATAAGCCGCTCAGAACCACTCTTCCTGGAATTTTCATTTTGAAAAAACATGTTAATATGGAAGCTTTAAAATAATAGGATATTAACATAGTAATAAGGGCCAGCAGGGGCTGCTTCCCAGAAGTGGTAATAAGCTAAGAAAGCGTAAGAATGAGCTAGAAGAGAGGGAAGTAGAACACTTCAGGCAGAAGCATGTACAAATGTCCTATGGCAGTAGTGAGCATAGCGATAAAAAGATCTGTAAGGTAAATGTTGTAGAAGCCCTAAGAGCCATAGAGAACTTGGTGCCAAATGAGGCTGAAGAGAAGGGTTTGGGGCCAGGACTTTGAGGCCCTGTAGGCCACATAAAGATGTTTGATTTTGGATCTAAAAGCAAAAAGAAGACTTTGGAGTGTTTCAAGTAAAGGAGGTGAGGGGAGCAAATGTGCATATCCAAAAATTTTCTTCCGTATGTGGACTATAAAGGGTCAGAGGGCAATAATATAAACTGGAGCTAATTTTATTGAGGGCAGGCTATGCTCCAGGCATATTCAAAAAGTTTTGCAAATAATAATTCACTTATGCTTCACAACAGCACTGGGAGGTAAGTAGTATTATCATCTACATTTTAAAATTCACTTATGCCTCATAACAGTGCTATGAGGTAAGTGGTATTATCATCTATATTTTACAGAGGAAAAATCTGAGGCCCAGAGATTAGTGAATTTGCCAAAATCCTCTACACCAGTATGTAATAGGGACAGCATTTGAGCTCAAACAATCTGACTTCAGATCCTGAGTTCATAATTACTGTCTAAACACTAAAAAATATGTGTAGTCTTATTTGAGGTTATTATTGCTATTATAATTGGCATTTTTAGAACCTATGAAATTAAAAAAATTATTGTGATAAAATACGCCTAGCATAGTATTTAACATTTTAGCCATTTTCAAGTGCATAGATCAGTGGGATAAGAATATACATATTGTGCAATTATACCATCATGCATCTCTAGAATGTTTTTCTTCATTTTCGAGTGTATAGATCAGTGGAATAAGAACATACATATTGTGCAACTATCACCATCATGCATTTCTAGAATATTCTTCTTGCAAAATCAAAATTTTATATCCATTACATAATAACTCCTCATTCTCCTCTTCCTCCAGACCCTGGAAACCACCATTCTACTTTCTGGCTCTATGCTTTTGACTATTCTAAGTACTAAGTAAGTAGAATCATACAGTATTTGTCTTTTCGTGACTAGCTTGTTTCGCTTAGCATAATACCTGCCAGGTTCATTCATGTTGTAGAATATGTCAGAATATCCTTCCTTTTTAAGGCTGGATAGAATTCCATTTCATACCCATACCACATTTTGCTTATCCTTTTATCTGCCCCTGAATACTTGGGTTGCTTCCACATTTTAGCTATCGTGAGTAATGCTAAACATGAACATGAGTGTGCAAATGTCTCTTTGGGACCTGCTTTCATTTCTTTTGAGTATATACCCATAAGTGGAATTGCTAGATCAAATGGTGCTTCTATTTATAATTTTTTTGAAGAACTGCCATGCCGTTTTCAACAGCAGCAGCACCATTTACCTTCCCACCATGGTGCACCTGGGTTTCAGGTCCTTTACATTTTTGCCAACAATTATCTTCTGGTTTTGTATAGTAGCCATTCTAATGAGTGTGAGGTAGTTTTTCACTCAGTTTTTGTTTGCATTACCATAATGATTAGTGATGTTAATAGTCTTTACGTGTGCTTATGGGGCACGTGCATATCTTGTGCATCAGGTTGTTTTTGTTGTCATTGAGTTTTAGAAGTTCTTTATATATACATATATTTATTCTTTGTCATATGTATGATTTGCAAATAGTTTATTCCATTCTTTTGGTTGCTTTTTCACTCTGTTGATAATGTCCTTTGATGCATAAAAGTCTTTAGTTTTCACAAAGTCCAATTTGTCTTTTTCCTTCTGTTGCCTGTGCCTTTAGTATCATTTTGAAGAAATCATTGCTGAATCCAATGTCATAAAACTTTTGCCCTATGTTTCTTTCTGAGTATTTTACAGTTTTCACTCTTAGATTTAAGTCTATAATTCATTTTAAATTAGATTTTGTATATGGTGTTAGGTAAACATCCACCTTCATTTTTTTGCATGTAGATATTCAGTTTTCCCATTTTCTCGTTGAAAGGTCTTGACACTCTTCTTTACAATATATGCAAGGGTTTATTTCTGGAGTCATTATTATATTCCAGTGTTTTATATATCTGTCTTTACACCAATACTACACTGTTTTGATTACTGGAGCTTTGTAATAAGTTTTGAAATCAGGAAATGTGAGTACTCCAAATTTGTTCTTTTCTTTTTTGGATAGTTCTTTTGACTTTTCAGAGATCTTTGAGATTACATATAAATTTAAGAATGGATTTTTTATTTCTACAAAAAAATCATTGGGATTTTCTTAGGAATTGCATTGAATTTATAGGTTTTTGGGGGGTTAGGATTGACATCTTAACAATATTAAGTCCTCCAGCCCATGAACATGAGGTGTCCTTTTATATATGTTTTCTTTAACTTTTTTCAGCAATGTTTTTTCAGTTTTCATTGTCCATGTCTTTACTTCTTTGGTTAATTCCTGACTTTTTATTCCTTTTGATGCTATTATAAATGGAATTGTTTTAATAATTTCCTTTTTAAATTGCTCATTGTTAGTATACAGAAATGAAACTGATGCTTGTGTTGACTTTGTATCCTGCTGCTTTGCTAAATTTGCTTAGTAGTTCTAATAGTTTTTTGTGGAATCTTTAGGGTTTTCTACGTATAAGATTATATCATTTGTGAACAATGACAATTTTAATTCCTCTATTCTAATTTAGATGTGTTTTATTTCCTTTTGTTGCCAAATTGTTTCTGGCTAGGACTTCTAGTACTATGTTAAATAAAAGTGGTGTAAACAGGCATCCTTGCCTTCTTGATTTACAGGAAAAGCTTTCATTCTTTTGTCATTGAGTATGATGTTCTCTTTGAGTTTTTCATATATATTTTTATTATGTTAATGTAGTTTGTTGTGTATCTTTATCATGACAAGGTGGAGATTTTATCAAATATTGTATCTGCATCAATTGAGATGATGACATGCTTTCTTCCTCCATTCTGTTACTGTGGTATATTCTACTGATGGATTTTTGTATGGTAAATCATCCTTGCATATCAGGAATGTATTTCATTTGATCATGATGTATAATTTTTAAAATATACTGATGGATTCAGATTGCTAATATTTTGTTGAGAATTTTTGCATCAAAATTCACAAGGGATATTTGTCTGCAGTTTTATTTTCTTGTAGTGTCTTTATCTGGCTTTGGCATTTGGGACAATGATAGACTCACAGAATGAATTAGGAGTTCTCTTTAATGTTTTGGAAAAGTTTGAAAAGGATGGTGTTTGTACTTCTTTATATGTTTGATTGAATTTACTAGTGAAACCATCAGGTCCAGGAATTTTCTTTTTTGGGAGATTTTGATAACCAATATAACAGCTCTATTAAGGTTTTTTATTTCATCATTATTTAGCCTTCGTAGGTTTTTTATTTCTAGGAATTTGTCCATTTTACCTAGGCTGTCTGCTTTGTTGATACATGGTTATTCACGGTACTTCTTTTATAGTGTCTCTCTCTCTCTGTAGAATCAGAAGTAATGTCCCCACTTTTATTTCTGATTTTTGTAATTTGAGTCTTTGCTTTATTAGTCAATATAGCTAAACATTTGTCAATTTTGTTGATCTTTTTCAAAGATCCAACTTTTATTTTTTAAATTTTCTCTATTGCTTTTCATTTCTCTATTTTGTCTCTGCTTTAATCTTATTTCTTTTCTTCTGCTAGCTTTGAGTTTAGTTTTTTATTTTTTCTCCTAGATCCTTAATTTGTAAAATTAGGTTGCTGATTTGAGATATTTCTTTTTTAAAAAATGTAAGCATTTTTAGCTATGGATTTTCCTTATAGCACTGCTTTCACTATCTCTCATAGGTTTTGGTATGTTGTGTTTTCATTTCCATTCACCTCTAAGTATTTTACAATTTACTGTCTTTGTTTTGTGTTGCTATAACAGAAAGCCACAGACTAAGTAATTTATAATGAACAAAAATTTATTGGCTTATAAATCTGGGGACTGGGAAGTCCAAGATTGAGGAGCCGACATCTGGTGAGGTTCATGCTATGTCATAACGTGGTAGAATTCATTCTTTTTAAAATAACCCACTCTCACAATAAAGAAAGCACTCGTGTAATAATTGCAACAACTGCCTCTTAAAAGTCCCACCTCTTAACACTGTTTCATTGGATTACATTTTCAACACATGAAATTGGGGGAATACATTGAAACAATAGAATTCATGTTGTATTTTGTTTGGTAATTTATTGGCGATTGATAGTGTGTTTTTTAGTTTTAAAATACATGAAAATTTTCTATTTTTCCTTCTGTTATCAACATCTAACCTTATCTCCTTGTGGTCAGAGAAGACTCTTTGTATAACATATATTTTCAAAAATCTGTTAAGACAACGTGTGGCCTAACATATAGCCTATTCTGGAATATGTCTTACATGCATTTGAGGAGAATGTTATTTTTTGGTAGAGTGTACTGTATATATATCTGTACATTCTGCCCAATAGTTGGTCTATTGTATTGTTCAAGCTCTCTATTTCCTTACTAGCCTTCTGTGTGGTTATTTTATCCTCTATTGAGAGTGAGGTATTGAAGCCTCTACTGTTGTAGAACTTTCTATTTCTTCTCTCAATTCTGTCAATTTTTACTTCATGTATTATGATGGTCTATTATTGGGAGCATAGATATTTCTAATCTGTATATCTTTTTTCTCTATTTAACTTTTTATTAATAAATATGTGCCATAATGGTTTGCTGCACCTATCAACCAATCACCTAGGTGTTAAGCCCTGCATGCATTAGCTATTTATCCTGATGCTCTCCCTTCCCCTCGACTCCCTCAACAGCCCCCAGTGTGTGTTTTTCCCCTCCCTGTGTCCATGTATTCTCATTGTTCAGCTCCCACTTACAAGTGAGAACATGCCATGTGGTGTTTGGTTTTCTGTTCCTGTGTTAGTTTGCTGAGGATAATGGCTTCCAACTCCATCCATGTCCTGCAAAGGACATGATCTTGGTCTTTTTATGGTTGCATAGTATTCCATGGTGTATATGAACTACATTTTCTTTATCTAGTCTATCACTGATGGGCATTTGGTCATGTCTTTGCTATTGTGCATAGTGCTGCAGTGAACACATGAATGCATATATCTTTGTAATGGAATTATTTTTATTCCTTTGGGTATATAACTAGTAATGGGATTGCTGGGTTGAGTGGTATTTCTGGTTCTCACTTTCTTAATTTGAAAATAGAAATAATACAGTTCAGCAGTAAAGCTGCTGAGGGTTTATTTATTAGATTAAATGGTTTTGATTTTCTGTGCTTATCTTCAGGTATACAAGGCCAGAGTGAAATCTTAAAACTTTCCCAAAGGCAGAGTCCTAGGGAGAAGGCAGTTACTGGACTGCAGTAATTGTAGTGTTGAGAGAAAAGCTAGGACAACTGAAAAACTAATGAAAAACAAGGATCAATAGCATTTCTTGGAGTAACATCTGACTATCAGTTGCTCCTCTAATAGCAAATATTTTCATATATAACCAAATAGGTAAATTTCATGTTTTAAGATAAAACTGAGTTTGATCTACTTCTAAACACAACTGTGTTACAGTGTTAATAATATAATTGTATAATGGAATCTCAGTATTTTTAGAGACACTGTAGAGAGATAAACTGTATTTCCCATAATGAAGAAAATTGCTGAGATAATCCTCAAATGTCAAAAACTGATAAGGAAAGATGGAATTTAATAGATTTATAGCCTGTGAATCATTGTACAATTTATATTCACTTAATATGTGTCAATGTGTCACCATTCTTACAGCAGAGAGCCATTCTAAAAGAGAATCATACAGTTTCTGCAAGGATGTTCAATATCTTTAAAAATTTTCCTTTTGCATTTGTGTTGGGTAAAAACCAGGTATCTATATGTAACTATAAGGAATATTAAATAATGCAGTTTCTCACATTTTCACATCTCAAATTTATGGCAGTCAAAATCAATCACTCAAAAATGTAAATTTTAACTTGTATTGACAAGGTACTTTGTTATGGAGGACTCATTAATTAAACTGTGGTTTATCCACCTAATGGGATCCTGAGTAGCTGAGTTCCATATGTGTGGATGTGAGGAAAAAAAATAAAGAATAAACTGTTAAATAAAAGTATGTACTTTACTGATAATAATATATTTTATATTTTTAAAATAAAAGTAATAAAATTAAGAATATGTATTTTTATGTGAATGTGTACAATTAAAAGACAATAAATGAATACATTTTTTAAAACTAATAAAATAGGTTACCTATATGAGACAGAGCTAAAGAGGTAGACAGGAATGCAAATGGAATAAAGCATTCTAAATATACGTATATATTCTTATTTATGTATTCTGATTTTTGAAATATTACCTATTACAAATCTTAATTTTTTTAAAAAAAGTAGTTATCCAATATCTTTTGGATGTGTTAACGAACTCAGTAAAACAATAAAAAGCATTTTATTGTTCTTAAATGTGTTATTAATACCAAGTGACTTGCTTTAAAATTTTTATCTAGAATAAACAAAAGTTTACTGTAATTTGTCCATAATAATTGTCTTATAAGGTTTCTTTACTTTTGCCATTGTCATCACTGAAATGTCTTATTGAAAGAAAAGAAGACACTTATTTGTCTAAATTTCTCAAAATGGCAAATTAATGTTTTAGATACAGTGTTTACTTTGTGTAGTTATTTTAGCTTAAAACCTAAGGCCATATTGAATGGCAATGAGTCAAATTTATTTTGAATTCATTTCTATTTAATCTAAACAAATATTAATTTAGCATGTAATATGTTCCCATGAACATATTCTACTGAAATAGTTGCTATGAATCTTATACTTTGTGTTTGAGGGTGAGACGGTTAACAAGAAAAACAATAAATAAGTCAATTATACAGTGTTAATATTAAGTAAGTCTCAGAGAAAAATGAAAAAAATAGTATCAGAGTTTAAGTAAAATTATTCAGAGTGCCAGTCAGTGTGAGTGTGGGGGTGAGGGGTTGATTAGATTTTTAAATATATTGGCCAGTGTAGACCTCATTGAGAAAACGATATTTGAGCAAAAACTTAAAAGAGATTAAAGAAATGGCCAAATTGATATTTTAGGGAAGAATATACCAGACAGATAATATTATTTATCTATAGCTTCAAATAAATCCACCCCCTAAGGCAATTAATATGCTTTATTTTAGTTGTTTCACTGCATTTTCATGTCAATAAAAGAGAGAGGCTCTAAAACTGTCCCCTCTCTTTTTTTCTTTCCTTTCTTTTTTCTCTTTCGCTTTCTTTTCCTCCTTCTTCTCATACAGTTTCTCTGTTATATACTTCAACATGCTAATCACCCAATAAGGAGGGGTTGGGAAAGATAACATACAGGAAAATAGAAGAATACATGAGAATGAAGACTGATAATAAGATTCAGTATAAAGCATTGCTCAGGATTCCATTTGATATATTTTTGTTAAAGGGCTAAATGGATTTGTCACCAAGAGATATTCTGCAGAATCGCTCTAATATATGTGTGGTTATAATTAAAAAAAAAAGACAAGAGTGACTTATATTTGCTACATTGGACCTTATTTCCTTGTATTTTTAAATCACAAATTGTGTCTGCAATTCAAAGGAAAATAAAAACTACTTACATTTTCAGTCACCTGACTCTCAAAATATTTTTACTTGATTGTCCTTGATCATTCTCCATTGTTTGAATAGAAAAATATGCCAATGTTTGCATATTCATGTCTCTTAAAATATTATCAACAAGATACTTTATTCTATTAAATAATATATCACTGAGAACAAGACATTTTATACTATTAAATAATATATCACTGAATATACTTGGACGTTTTCATCTTAGTCTATTTGGAAATCTCTTTTTCTTTTTCTTTTTTTTTTTACTTCTGATCTTTTCTTAGATTATAGTGGCATCCAGTTTTAATTACTAGGATTTATGCTTGCAGGATCTGGAAAGAAGGGCAGCTGTTAAAGTGCCTGTAGGATTAATCTGAAGACTAGAGAAAAATCCATCCTATTTCTTAAAACAATCTAAGAGAAAAACAAAATGCACTGAAAAAGAAGTTCTCATTTCAGAAGATAATTGGCTTCCATTCTTAAAAATAACAAATAAAATATGGAGCAATTTTAGAGAAACAAGCTTGCATATTTGTTAAAGTATTCTCATATCAAACTAGAACAGATCAATAGCAAGGACTCAAAAACAGATTCTGGATAAAGATATAAATGATAACATATTTTTATTTTTCAATTTGGTAATTGAAAAAATAATATCACATCCTCTGACATTCAACTATATCCCTGAGCAGACATCACTCATATTAAAGCACATTTGAATTATCTTCAAAACTTGTTTAATGAAATTCATTTTACGTTTAACTGGATTTAATGCTAATGATAATTTTGTAGCACACATGTTTATGAGGAGTTTTATTTTTATTTACTTGAAATTTGTGTAGATAAACAATTTTTTATAAAAAGAATGAATCAGATATGTTTGGATACTGTGGATGTATTGCTCTTGTGTTTGTTCATGAATGACAACCTGATTAGCATAGAAGTATTGACTCACACTTCTTTCTCATCAAACTCCGAACTGATGAATCCTTTGTCTTTTAAAATTTAGTGTTAAGAATCTAAAGCAGGTGTAATTTTGGCTCTTTTGTGGCTTTTTTTTTCTAGCTTTAAAAAATATATTTTTCATTTTCCAAATTGAAAAATAAAAATATGTTATCATTTATACCTTTATCCAGAATCTGTTTTTGAGCTCTTGCTATGGATGTGTTCTAGTTTGATACAAGAGTACTTGAGCAAATATGCAAACTAGTTTCTTTAAAATTATTCTATTTTTTCGTTCTAGTGTGGGGAGAACACTTAAAATTGAGATCTACCCTCTTAATATTTTTTGAAGTGCACAATGTCATATTGTCAACATAGGCACTGTTGTATAGCAGATTTCTGGAACTTATTCATCTAACATAACTGAAACTTTATACCTATTAAACAGTAATTTTCCATTTTTCCCTCTACCCAGCCTCTGGCAATTACCATTCTACTTTCTGTTTGTGAGTTTGACTATTTTAGATACCACATTTAAGTAGAATCATGCAATGATTTCCTTCTGTGATTGTTGGATCATATGATAATTCTGAAGTGAAACTGTAAAACTACTAGGAGAAAACATACGGGAAAAACTTCATGACATTGGGCTTGGCAATGATTTCTTGGATATGACATCAAAAGCTCGAGTAACAAACACAAAAATAGACAAGTAGAACTACATCTGCTATGGTTTGAGTCTGATTTGTCCCTAACAAAACTCAACTTGGAGATTTAATCTCCAAGTGGCAATGCTGGAAGGTGAGGCCTACTGGGAGGTGTCTGAGTCATGGGGGCAGAACCCTCCTGAACAGATTCATGCCTTCCTGTCAGGGCAGTGACTGAGTTCTCACTCTTGGGAATAGATTAGTTCCCATGAGAATGGATTGGTAGAAAGAGTCTGGCTTCCTCCACTTCTTTCTTCTGCTTCTTCTCTTGCCACAAGAACTACTGCAAGAAAAATATAACTCCTTTCATTAATAAATGGTTTAAAATTGATCCTAGTATGATGAATTAATTAAAGAAGTTTGTTTTTAAACAAGATATGAAGTAAGAAATGAATCAGACAGAAAGTAGAACTAACACTTCTTTTAAATCTCAAAAGTTAGCGTCTTTGTAAGGCAAGGCAATGGTAATTAGCAGGAGTGGAGGAATATATGAAAGAAAATGCAAAATCTAACCGAAAACTTGCTGATGTTTTTTTCAGTTTATTCGGATGTCAAGTAAGTGTGAAATGAGAAAACATATTTTTTTATTTATGCATTTGTATAAGTTTATCCTTTGTTTATTATATAATGTTATAACAATGAACAAATTTTAAAGCTGATTCTACCACTTTTTGACTTTGGACAAGTAATTACCATCTTTCAGCCACTTTCCTCATCTGAAATGGAATCTCCACATGATTGATTTCTGGATGAAGTGAGACAAAGGCTGTAAAAGCTAAAATAGAATATCTAGTACCTGTGCTCAATGGGCAGCAGATTCACTTATTGAGAACCTTCTTTGTGACACATACTATTCTAGCTACTCAAGAGGAAAAAGAAAGAGGTGAATAAGATATGTTCTTATTCCTGTCTTTTAAATATCCCACAATCTATCAGAAGAGACAGAGAACTACTCAGAACATTAGAGTAAATGAGGCATGTGCCAGGAAAGATGCATGCACAAAGTGTTATGGGAATGTGGAAGGAAAGACTAATTCACCTCATGAGAAGTCAAAAAGAGGTTTTATAGGAGTGATGACTTCTGAGCAAAATTGAGCCTTGTAATTTTCCAGGTCAAAACATTTCAGCAGAACAGCCTAAGGAGAGATTCACAGTACTATTCGTTAAACAAGCGCAAATGTGGAAAGACATGAAGTTAAAAGACCGCATTGAAGTATTACTTTTCTGAACTATATCTGGGGATAAAACCTTTTGCATTGTTTGCTTTCCTGGCTTTGTCCTTCATCACAGAACAACCTCCATGTGTTCAGTTGAACCCAGAAGGCCACTTTCACTCAATGCCCTACTGAGTCATCTCATTAGGCAGCTGTGCCTTTTTAGAGCTGGATACAAAGATGTGGGTGGTTGTGTAAATGATGTGGAAGGGTGACCAGATGTATTCCAACAAATTCAGTGCCCAGGAGAGCCAAATGATGATGTCAATAGGAAGATTTGTTTTAATGAATGAATAGATAGGCAATAACCAATGCATATATTTAAGAGCTTGGCAGAACAAGCCATCATATCCAGTATTTGACATTGAAGCAAACTGGCTCCACACTTGTACATCTGGGCTTGTTTCACATCATATGACTCATATAGACCATAGCCTTTCCTAATCAAAAGGCATAGAGTAGTTGAATGGATAAAAATGCCAACAATGCAATTATATGTTGTCAATAAGAGACTCACTTTTGATATAAAGACACATATCGGCTGAAAGTGAAAGAACTGAAGAGGATATTCAATGCAAATCATAACTAAAAGAAATCAGCGTTAGCAATACTTACATCAAACCAAATAGACTTTAAGACAAAAACTATCACAAGAGGCAACAAAAGGACATTATATAACAAAAGGGTCAATTCACTAAGAAAATATAGCAATTATGAAATGTATGCAACTAACTTTAGAGCACCCAAATATATGATGTAAATATTGGCAAACTGAAGAGTAAAAAAGACAGTAACACAATAATGGTAGATTTCAGTACTCTTTTTTCAATAATGGTTAGAAGAATACCTATTGAGTTGATCAATAAGGAAATAGAAGTCCTAAACAATAGTATAGACCAAATGGACCTATCATACACATGTAGAACATTCCACTCAACAGCAGGATAATATTTTTCTCAGATAACATTATGCTAAATTTAAAATGCCAACCTCAAAAGACAAATAATGCATGATTCTGCATATATGAGTTATCTAATGTAATCAAACGCACAGAAACAGAAAGTAGAATGCTGGTTGCTAGGGTTTGGGGCAAGGGGTAATGGAGGATTGTACAATAGCTATAGAGTTTTAATCACACAATATGGAAAAGTTCTAGATATCTGTTGTAAAACAATGTACATATAGTTAACAATACTGTACTATAACTTAAAAATTAAGAGGGTAAATTTATGTTATGTGTTTTTGATCAGAATAAAAAAGAATTTGCTAGAGGATACTGATATGTAGAAAGAAAACCCAGAAAATTTCCTATTCTGACTAATGCTTAAATCACATTCAATTAAAAATTCTGTCACATTAAAAATAATTATATCCTAAAACCTAGACATATTATTTCTAGATACTTATGGTGGATGGGTGGGATTGAATGAGATTGAGAAATAGAAATAAAAGGGAATAAACAAGTAAAGTAAGGAGATCTTGCGTAGGCTGATGATGTAAATGGGCCATGAACTGAGGATGGAAGTGAACTTTGCAATGAGAGAAGGAGTGAGTGAGAGAGAGGGAATGAATTTGAAAGCAATGTAAAACACAATCAGTCCTGAGGCATACAATATTATAATTTTCCAAGTAAACAAACTTTATCAAGCCCAAATTACTCCAAATATATACATGGATATTTTCCATTCCCTCAGTTTCAATAGCTCTCTTAGTACACTAACTTCTAGGGCCTCTCCAATTACGTAAGTGAGAGCAGCATTTAGCAAGTCTTTGGTAATATTGCAAGGCAATATCTGCTGGTCTCCATAGTAAACACTCCAAGTAGATTACATTTTCTAGATCTGGCATAAAGTCAGTAAGATTACTGATATTTTTTGGTAGCATTTATCAGAAGAGCTCAGTAAGTAGGTTTTCACAAGGAAGAGAAAAGAATAAAGGCAAAACTTCTATCCTGTAGTGTATTATACATAAGAAAAAATGATCCTCATTTTGTGTATCCTGGCCAAAAATTGATATAATTAAAGAGAAAAATATAAACATAAACATAACTCATGTTACAAATTAATTATAAAGATGAAATCAGCAGATGGCGTATGTCATTCTGGTTCGAGTAATGAATGATACTTCTAGAATTATTTTTTAAAGGTTGTCTAATCAATAGCCTCATTCATATCTTCTCTTTTACCACTGGTTTTTGAGATGCCTAGTGTAGGTGGATAAATCCTGGTAATTTTCTATGTTTGTGGGCCAGTGACTTACTTTTTTCTGCAATGCACATTAGTTAAACTTATCTGGACATTTTATATATCATTCCAGATCAGTCAGAGAGTTAAAGAAGTATAATGTGATTGGAAAGATTCTCCAACATACTGGTAAGTTGAAAAAGCAAATTCCTAAGTGATATACATCACATATGCATATGCATATATGCACCCCCATTTTGGGGGTGAAAATATGTACTTACAGGTTTTTAAAATTTTTGGAAGTATATAAAACAAAATACTAAGAATGGTTATATCTGAATTTTTTGGATTATATATAATTTGTAATAAAACTTAGATTATTTATATAAAATATATTTCTTTTTAGAAAATAAAAGGCAAGACATATATTAGTCTAGCATTTTTGTATTAATAGGACAGCATTGCTAAAAGGTTTTGTGATATATGCTTTCAAGAATAACAATAGAGACTTCTGTCATTTCTTAAGATTAAAAATAATAAAAGAAATCAACTATATATTTAAATGCATTATATCCTTGTATCTGAAGTGGAGGTATCTGTCTTAAATAATTTACCCTGATATTCTGATCAGATACATAGTAGCAAATTATTGCCTAGAAGGACATTATATACATGAACAAAACTGGGGCTGACAGTTTGTTTGGTTTGTAGCAGTTTGGGTAGTTTCATTTAAAGAAAAAGAAATTCTTTTTTTTACATTGTTTTAATTATACTTTAAGTTCTGGGATACATGTGCAGAATGTGCAGGTTTGTTACATAGGTATACACGTGCCATGGTGGTTTGCTGCATCCATCAAACCGTCATCTACATTAGGCATTTCTCCTAAAGCTATCCCTCCCCTAGCTCCCCACCCCCAAACAGACTCCAGTGTGTGATGTTCCCCTCCCTGTGTCCATGTGTTCTTATTGTTCAACTCCTACTTATGAGTAAGAACATGCAGTGCTCGGTTTTCTGTTCCTGTGTTAGTTTGCTGAGAATGAAACTCAGATCCAATGTGGCTGAAGAAATACATAAGCCCAATGGCAGGGCAGACTTAGGGATTCATTTATAAAAATGGACCAAGAAGGGCATCAAGAAACCAGATTCTTTGGCTATGCCATCCTTAATGTAAATTTTTTCCTCACATTGATTGGAAGATGGCTGTAGCAGCTCTAGGCATGATAGCCCGATACAACAGGGTCCAAAGGCATTATATTGTCCAGCCCTACTTGTGGCTCTTTCTTGCACATGAAGAAAAACTTCTCAAGAACTGGCCGGAAAATTTCCCCCACATCTCATCTGCCCTTCTTAAACCATTCTAACAGTGGGGGAGAGTACTGACAATAGCTCCCAAATGTATTGCTTACATATGGGCCCTATTTGAAAAATTTGGAAGCCACTGAATTGCAAGATGAATTCTTCATGTTACTAGGGTTATTTTCAGTTATGGGTGTAATAAACATTTATGTACATATCTCCCTGGGTGCCTATGTTCATAGTATTAAAACTGATAGATATTTCTTCAGTGTTTCTGATGCTAAACTGCCCACAGAGCGATTGTAACAATTTACACTCCACTTATCTTATCAAGGCTCTGTTGCCTGCTATTTTTACACAAACACTTGGTAAAACAAGACTTTTAAAATTTTAACTCACTTGTTGAATAATGATATCTGATTGTGATTTTATTTTCCTCGGTACTAACGAACACAGACATCTCATTTCCTTTATTAGCAATTTGTTCCTTCAATTCTGTGTTGTACTTCTTCAAAGCCTTTGCCCGTTTCTTTATTGAGATGATTTCCCCTTACTTATTTTTAAGTTTTTCTATATTTTCTGGGTTCCATATGCCATATATATATTCGTATTATCTTTGTATATTTTCTTTCTTTTCTTTTCTTTTTTTTTTTTTTTTGGCAGAGTTTCGCTCTTGTCGCTCAGGCTGGAGTGCAGTGGCGCAATCTTGGTTCACCGAAACTTCTGCCTCCCCGGTTCAAGTGATTCTCCTGCCTTGTTCTCCCAAGTAGCTGGAATTACAGGCATGCACCACTATGCCCAACTAATTTTTGTATGTTTAGTAGAGATGGAGTTTTACCATGTTGGTCAGGCTGGTCTCGAACTTCTGACCTTAGGTAATCCACCCGCCTCAACCTCCCAAAGTGCTAGGATTACAGGCATGAGCCACCATGCCCAATCTCTACATTTTCTTATACTATCTTATTTATTTTAATCAAAAAATTCCAGTTAGTAAAATTCAATTTTTGAAATACAGTTCTATGCATTTTTCAACATTTATAGTGTTTTGTAGCTACCACTAGACACAAGAGAGAACAATTCTGATATCACAAAGAATTCTGTCATGCTACCCTTTTGTATTCATACCCTTCTTTCACCTCTAACCCTGGTAAACTACTGATATATTTTTTGTTTTTATATGTGTGCCTTTTCCAGAATGTCATATAAGTGGAATCATCTATTGATAACTTCTTTGGGTTTGGTTTCTTTCAGTCAATCTAATGTATTTGAGATTCATCCATGTTGTATCAATAATTCCTTCTTTTAAATTTCTGAGTGGTATTTCATTGTATGGGTGTATCATGGTGGGTTGACCAATTCACTTGAAGAACGTTTAGGTTTTTTTTAATATTGATAATTGCAAATAATGATCCTACAAATATTAATTTATACATTGTGTGTGAACAATACCATATGTTTTCAATACTCTAGGATAAACACCTAGAAGTGGAATTGCTGAATCATATAATAAGTGTATGTTTGACTTTTAAAGAAACCCTTATGATATATTTTGATGAAAATAAGTTTATAAATGTGAATGAGAATCTTTACTATGTGTGTTTTTGTGTCTTGTTTAATAAATTCTTTCATTCCCTTGAAAGAGGAGGGATATCATGGAAATTTTCTGCTATATTATTATCTAAAATCTTTACAACTTTTCCCTTCTTGTACAGATCATTAAACCACCTGGAATTGAAATACAAAACTTCAAGGCCACAATCTCTTTAAATGTTCTGGCAATACATTGGGTTAATTTTTAAAGTTTACTTTATGGCTATTTTCCCTATAATAATAATGTTTCTGTTCAATGCAAAAATTATTTTAAAAGGAAAACACAATCCGAACAAATGGGGCTGTGAATCTCACAATATTATTGTCATTGAATTGAATTGAGTTGAATTAGAAATTCTTGCAAGTGGTTTATTTCTTTGTTTCTAATATAAATATAATGATAGCAAATACAGTTATCTACCTTTCAAAATAGGCAACAAAAGCATGATATCTTCAATTTGTATTTTTCCCAAGAAAAAATGCATTAATAAAATAGCACTAGGCAAATAAGAAAGTCCTCAGGAATAAGAAAGTATGAACTTGATTGAAATTTAACAAAATCTGAATTGAGATTTAACAGCAGCATGGAAAGTTAAGCTACTTTATCATTGCCCTTTAAAGAGTTATCCAACATGAGACTGTTTTACAGCAATAGAATCTTTCCTAGTATTTGTTATGAATTTTTTTTTCCCATGAAGCACTTTGCTGACTTTATACCTCAGTATACAAACGGGGAAATGTTAATCTGCAGCTCTACATCTTGAGGGCCACTTCCAACATCTTTCCAATGGAATAAAATAAAATGTTTCTTATCTTGAACTTGTTTTTGGGATCTATACTACTTCCTGAATACAGCCTTCATAGATTGGGTCTATTCAATAAATGGTGTTGGGAAAATGGTATATCCGTATTCGGAAGAAAGAAATAAGACCCTTATCTCACATCATATTAAAAACTTAATTCAAACTCAAAGCCTTAAATGTCAGCCTTTTACATAGAAAAGTATAGGGGAAATGCTTCAGGATATTTGTCTGGGAAATGACTTTATGGATATGGTCTCCAAAGCATAGGCAGCCAAAACAAAAATACACAAATAGGACTATATCAAACTAAAATTCAGCAAAGCAAAGGAATCAGTCAACAGAGTGAAGAGACAATCTACAGAATAGGAGAAAATGTTTGCAAACTATATATCTGATAAGGGTTAATATCTAAAATATATAAGGTACTCAATAACAAGAAAAAAAACCCTAATTTTAAAATGGGCAAAAAACCTGAGTAGACATTTCTCAGAAGAAGACACACAAATGACCAACAGGTATATGCAAAAATATTCAGCATCACTAGTCATCAGGGAAAACAAATCAAAGCCATGAGATATCACCTCAGTTCTGTTAGAATGGGCATTAAAAAAAGATGAAAGATAACAAATGTTGATGAAGGTGTAGCGATAAGGGAATATTATTAGCCATTAGGGACAGCAGTGTGGGAGTTCCTCAAAAAATTAAAATAAAGCTACTGTATAATTCAATTCTCTCACTACTGAGTATGTATCCAAAGGAAATGAAATCAGTATGTTGAAGTGATATCTGCACTCCCATATTAATTGTAGCACTATTCACAGTAGGATATGCAATCAACATAAGTGTCCATCAACAAATAAATAAAGAAAATATGGTATATATACACAATGGAATACTATTGAGCCATAAATAAGAAGGAAATCCTGCTATTTGAAATAACACAGATGAACCTAGAGGACATTATGTTAGGTGAAATAAGCCAGACATACAAAGACAAATATCTCACAATTCACTCATGTGGAATCTTAAAAAGTTGATCTCATAGGAATAGAGAGTAGAATAGTGGTTACCAGAGGCTGAGCTGTTGTGTGTTGGTGGGGAGAAGGAGGAGTTGGGGAGATGTTAGTCAAAGGATATAAAAGTATAGTTCAATAAAAGGAATAAAGTCAAGGGATCTATTAAACAGCATGGGGACTAGAGTTTATTATGATATGGTGTATTCTTAAAATACACCATCATATCAGAGTGGATATTAAGTGTTCTTACTATAAAAATGATTATGTGAGGTAATGCATATTTAATTAGCTAGATTTGGCTATTTCACTATGTATATATACTTCAAATCATGTTGTATAAAACAAATACATAAAATTTTATCTATTTAAATACATAGATGAAATGCATAAATAAATTTGAAAAAAATTCTTTTTCCCTCTTCTAAAGGTTAGAAGTTCAAGATCAATATGCTAGCAGTTTCAGTGCTTGGTGAATGTTTGGTCTTTTCTTTCTTTCTTTTTTATTGTCAAAGCCTGTGAAATTTTATTTATCCAAAAGAATAAAAATGGCTATTTAATAGGGAACAATTTAAACATGTTTTTCTATTTTTTCTGTTCCTTGCACATGAATCTGCTTCCAACTTAGATTTAAGATAGCTAATTACTAAATACTCCCCTTGCAAAAAACAAAGAGCCAAGTTTCCTAGTTTGCTTACGATAAATCAGATTATTTTCAGTTATGAGTATTGGCAACTGCATGAAAGAGATGATCAGATATGTCAGCAGGAACGTATGAGCTATACAAAGGCATTGCAAAAAGACCCCGAAGAAATAAGATGATAAAAACAAGAGAAAAATTAGAAAACACAAAGCAATATAAGAAAATGCCAGATATTTACAGCCTCCATCTGAAATGTGACTTGTGTTCTACTTTCAGCATAAAACAAAAGCAGAGAACATTTCTTGATGGGTATCACAGATGAAGCCGGTGCCAGCCAGTTTAGGGGGAGACATTCATTCTAAGAAGGGAGAAATGCACAGTTAGCAACTTGCTGGTATTATAACCATGTCTTGATCTTCCTGCAGTTCTGCTACTAAAACTGACATAAAACAAAAGATCCAATATATTACTGAAATGACTTGTTTGTCACAACATTTAGAACAAACTACTCAAGGTCACAGGCACTGGGTCTGGGAGAGCAGAGGTGGCCACGAACTCAGGTGAAGGATGTTTATCTTTGTGAGGTCAGAAAAGGGAAGCAGGGCTCTACAGCCTGAAAGCTTCTGCACTAACGTATCTTCTAATAGTCAGCCCGTGGTTTTTTTGTTTAACTTAGATCAATCCTGTGCCGGTTTTTATTCTTTCTCGTTTTATGGCTGCTGTGGTGACTCCCTGAGGAAGTAGATGAAGCAGGCTTCTGAGGTTTCACTCCCTGAGCAGATCCATCCAGATCCTCCGGGTCCTCCTGGCTGGGCTCGTTTTCCGGACTGTGGAAGTCTGGAGCGGTGTTATTTTCAGTCCCACTTCCTGGCTCCCTCTTTTCAATGAGCTTGTCCTGAACTCCTGCCAGTGCACTTCGGCAGCTGCTGAGGTAACTGAAGATGTTACTGAAGAGCTGCTCAGCTTCCTTAAACGTCCGATTCCTTCTATCATTTTTGCTATTGGAGTCTTTTTTTGTTTGGTCAGATAGCGATGAGTAATATTGTTATACATCTGAGTGTCTTCCAGGTAGCTTCCCTCAAAAGCATAGATCTGTTGCTCCAAGTTTGTATTATTTCCGCCAGCTCCTGCTTCGCTTCACAAGCTCCGCCAGCTCCCGCCGGGTCTCTGGGATCTGCCCGGCGGCGCCAAGTTGTGCGTCGCCATGTTGGGCTGGGGCGGGCGGCCTGGTCACTGCTTTCAAGATGGTCCCTTGAATGCTGTGTCCTCACAAGTCAGAAGGGACAAAAGGCCAAAGAGGGTGAATGCTGTGTCCTGACCTAGTGGATGAGTATAAAAGAAGGAACCCATTTTCTCAAGCTCTTTTATAGAGGCCCTATTCTCACCCATGAAGGCCATGCCCTTATGACTTACTCACCTCCTAAGGGCCCCCATCTCTTAATGCGTTCACACTGGCCAATGAATTTCAACACATGAATTTTGGGGACACATTCAGACTATAGCATATACTATTCTTGCATTTCATGTATCACTGTTGAGACTGCACATTCCACCATGCGTATAACTTAGGCGTAGCTTGGAATATAATGGCTGATGGAATAGCTCTCTGAGAAACATGCAGAGGATAAGAAAGTCCTCTATTTTTCTCACTCTTTAGACCTAGGATCATTCTAAAATGAAATGGAAAATAGTTGGGTGACAACTATATTTCCCTTTCTAAAAAATTCTAGACATGCTTGAAGATAACTGGTTAGAAAACAAGATTAGAATGGAAGTGGAAGAAACTGTTACAGAGAAAAATAAAAACCATTAAAAGTTCTTAGAGAGTTTAAGACTAAGTTTTCAAAAGCAATTGCAACAAAAACAAAAATTGACAAGTTGACAAGTGGGACCTAATTAAACTAAAATGTTTCTGCACAGCAAAAGAAACTATTGACAGAGTTAAACAGACACACTTCAGAAGGAAAGAAAATATTCACAAACCATGCATCCGACAAAGGTCTAATATGCATTATCTATATGGAAATTAAACAATTCAACAAGCAGAAAACACGTAACCATTTTAAAAAGTGGGTGAATGACATGAACACACACTTCTCCAGAGAAGACAAAAAAGTGGCTGACAAATATGAAGAAATGTTTCACATCACTAATGATCAGAGAAATGCAAATCAAAACCACAGTGAGATTCCGTCTCGCACCAGTCAGAGTGGCTATTAATAAAAAGCCAAAAAAAAAAAAAAAAAACCCTATACTGGCCAGACTGTAGAGAAAAGGGGACACTAACGTAAATTAGTTCAGCCACTGTGGAAAGCCATTTGGAGATTTCTCAAAGAACTGAAAACAGAACTACCATCTGACTCAGCAATCCCATTATTAGGTATATATCCAAATGAAAATAATTCATTCTCCCAAAAAGACACACGCACTTGTGTGTTCACTGCAGTACTATTCATAAGAGCAGAAACATGGAATCAATCCAGATGCCTATTAATGGTGGATTGAATAAAGAAAATGTGGTACATATACACCATGGAATACCACACAGCCAAAAAAGAATGAAAGCATGTCCTTTTCAGCCACATGGATGCAGCTGGAGGCTACTATCTGAAGTGAACTAAAGCAGAAACAAAACCAAATACCTCCTGTTCTCACGTGTAAGTGGGAGCTAAACAGTGTGTACACATGGACATAAAGATGGGAACAACAAACACTAGAGACTACTAGAGGGGAGGAAGGGGAGAAAGGGCTGAAAAACTACTTACTGGGTACTCTACTTACTACCTGGGTGATGGAATCATTCATACCCCAAGCCTCAGAGTTATGCAGTGTACCCATGTAACAAACCTGCACATGTACCCCTAAATCTAATATAAAAGTTGAAATTCAAAAGAACACTTCTTTGAATAAGTGTTTTTAACCCCCTTTCTTCTCTCTCTCTCTTTCTTCTTCTTGTTTCACTTTTCCCAAAGACTTAAATGAAATATTTTGAGTTCTTGTCTTTCATAATGAAAAGTAACTTTTTTACTTTTTTATTATTTCAAAGTTAATAATTTTTAAAAATGTATTTAAACATAAAATTGAAGGTTGTGTGATACTAATTATATTTGTTCAACTGAGGCCCCTGTGCCCGAAATTCTGTGTGTGGGAAGAATGCACTGTCAAAAGGGTAGAATAACGAATCACTGTGGGAAGGCTGAAAATTGTCTGAATCTACCAAAATGTCACAACCAAATTAAGGTTTAATTAAAAGCTAAGAAAAATCTGGTGTTGAATCCCACAAAACTGTTTTAGAAGATTACTCTTTGCAATATTTGTACTCAGTATTTTAGCTTCTTTCTAATTCATATCTTACAAACCTGAATTTCATCTATGATGGATGCTCACCTTTTTGTGAGAATAGAATACTGGAAATATCTGGAATTTCATAACTAGACATTTAGTATGTTATCCATCTCTGATGGGATGCTTTTGACTCAACTGTTCAATAAAAGTCACTGAATGTTCTCCAGGTAAGATTGGGGGCACTTACAATATAGTAGCTTTGCCATCAATGCTGCTTTTTCTCTTTCTGCCTCAATCTGTCCTCACATAGGCTACAAAGTAATAGGATGGATCAGTGCAATGACCATAAGATCATTATTTAGACTGCAGATTCCTCAATAGGAGGAAGCAGACATCATCATATTTATATCCCCTCAGCTTGCACCAATGGAGTAAATAAAATGCTTAAAAAGTTCCAAGAAGAACAAAAGTACAAAAAAGGATAACATTTAGCAATATCTGTCATATTTTTTTAAATGGAATTGTGTCTTAGTAAGGTCCATAGTATGATTTGGGGCATGTCTGATATAACAATGTATGACACACTTTTGAAATATCTCCTTCACTTGGCTTCCAAACTAACACCCTCTTCCTTCCCTCCCTCTCCCTCCATCTACTTTTCAGTCTCCTCTGCCGACATTCCCTCATCTCCCTGCCTCTATACATTGGAGAAGCCAAACCAGTAAATCCAGGATTTCTTTTATTTTCTATTTAATCTCATTTTCTTGATGGTATGATTCTAAAGACTATTTACATGCTGATGACTGTCAAACTTATATTTCCAACATGAGCTTCCCTCCTCAACTCTTGATTCTTAGAGGGAAAATTGATTACTTAACATCTTCATTTAGATGTCTA
Source organism: Cacajao melanocephalus (assembly GCA_963573385.1). NCBI lineage: Eukaryota > Metazoa > Chordata > Mammalia > Primates > Pitheciidae > Cacajao > Cacajao melanocephalus. Next base: position 7,974 of record CAUYLG010022373.1, on the reverse strand, counting down.
ACACACATTTTGAACCTACCACAAAGGACAACAATGTTCTAGTTACTAAGGCAAAAAACTATCATCCTTAATGTCACTATTTGTCTTTCTTCCTCCATTCAAACCCACAGCAAATTCTGTAGCATTATATACAAAATATGTCTATCATACATTCATTTCCTATGTTTCTCCTGTAGACATTTGATCTCACCACTTGGACCTTGCAACATAATGTCTTTTTCTCTAGATAGCAGGAGAGTAGTGATGCTAAAATATATTAATCCATGACAATTCTCAACTCAGACCTCTCTAGTACTTTCCATAGCATGCAGAATGTAAACCAAAGTTCTCATAGTGGTTTAATTTGTCTGATGATCTGGGCTCAGTCTTATCACTGATTTCCTACAACTTTTTCCTTTGCTCACTCAACTCCAACCATACTGGCCTTCTTTCAGTTATTCTAGAATACTGGGTAAGGTTTTACTTGTTCCTTTGGCTAGAATTCCTCCTTCAGGTCTCCATATAATTCATTACGTCTCCTCTATCAGGCATACTCAACATCCACCATCTCAAAGAGAACATCCCTAGACATCCTTAACTAAAAGTGCAATTCTTTCCCTTGCTCTAAACAACTAAAAAGGTTTATATCCCATTTTTCATCTTTATTAAATCCAAAAGAATTTACCAACCATCTCACTAATCTTGTTTGTTGCATTTTCCCCACTACCTCATAAGGTTCACGTCACATGGTTGTCCTAGGATAAGGCCAGCAAGGCATCTAGGTTGCAAAATTTAAGGAAACAGTCACTCTTAGGTCATGCAAGTCCATTCATGCTTGTCACAGCTCTACTTTTGTAAAGGCAGAGATTTTAATTTATTTGTTAACGGATACTTTCAAAATGCCCATCATAGTGCCTGCCGTAAGTGGATGTTTGCTAAATTCTTATTAGCTTAATGTATTTCAGATACTTAATAATAATTGTAGAAAACCAAGTATGTCCCAATTGGCATCTGTTGATCAGTATTGGAATTTAATAAGAACTTAATCTCTAATGACCCACTTTGGTTAAGGTCTTTCACATTAATGAGTCGTAAAATGCCTGGTAAAATACAGAAGTTCTCCTTTTTCTGCAGAGCATACACTTCAAGACCCCCAGTGGATGCTTGAAACCATGGATAGTACTTATATATACTATGTTTTTTCCTATACATGCATACCTATGATAAAGTTTGATTTAAAAATTTGACATAGTAAGACATTAATAATAAAATAGAATAATTATAGCAGTATACTTTAATAAAAGTTACAATAAATAAAAAAGTTTAATAAGTTATAAAAATAACATTTATTTGGTCTCGCCCTCTCTCACAATATCTTATTGTAATGGACTAGCCTGTTTCCAGACTTTGGTTGACCCCCGGTAACTGACACAACAGAAACAAACTGTGAATAAGGAGGGACTCCTATATTAAAACTTACCTATATAGGCATATGTTTACACCCAATTTAGATATGGAATTGATAACAAGTAATTCCTTATCCTTAGATGGATACTTAAATCTTCTCCTACATCCAAAGATTAAGATTATACAACACATAACTGTATTGGCCACAAGTAAAACTCAAGGTGTTTACATTTTGTTGAAACATAATATATGAGTAAAAAAGAATAATTTTTGATAGTCAACTGAAAAAATCTAGGGTGTGATATTACCAGAAGAGAAATGGAGAATATTTTTTAAGAGACTTATCTAAACTGCAAAAATATAGACTTGAAGGGAAACTATGTAGACACAAGTTCTATTGTATTCTACTTATATATCTGGCATCCTACTCAAGATCTGGTTGTGGGAGAATTATCAGGGTAAACCCTTTGAAGAAAGGGGAAGGTAGTGATTAAATGATGGAGTCTCTGAGGACCTGTGGCCTCAGACATTTTCTCTGTGACTAGTGTGAACGCTGAACACTGAAAGGATTCATGCTCACCAGGTAAGAGAGAAATCTGTAAGAAATACAGGCATATCTGAGAGATACTGCAGGTCCAGTTATACACCGCCACAGTAAAGCAAATATTGCAGTAAAGTAAGAGGCATTTTTTTGGTGCAAACAAAAAAATACAATAATGTATTTAAAAATACATTATTGCTAAAAAAAAATACAATAATCTAGACTTTAGTGAGTCATAAATTTTTTGCTGGTGAGAATTTTGCTTCAATGTCTATGGCTGCTGACTCATCAGGGTGGTGGTTGCTGAAGGTTGGGGCTATTACAATTTCTTAAAATAATACAACAATAAAATCTGCATTGATTGACTTTTGCTTTCACAGAAGATTTCTCTTCAACATGTAATGTTGTTTAATAGCATTTTTCCCACAGTAGAACTACTTTCAGAATTGGAGTGAATCCTCTCAAACCCTGCCACTGCTTTGTCAACTGAATTTATGTAATATTTGAAATCCATTTTTTATCATTTCAACAATATTAATAGAATCTTCATCATGAGTAGATTCCATCTCAAAAAACCATTTTCTTTGCTTATCCATAAGAAGTAACTCCTCACCCATTAAAGTTATATCAGAAGATTGCAACAATTCAGTCACATCTTCAGGCTCCATTTCTAATTCTAGTTCTCTTGCTATTTCTATGACATTTGCAGTGACTTCTTCCATTGAAACCCTGAATTCCTCAAAGGCATCCATGAGGGTTGAAATCAACTTCTTCCAAATTCCAGTTAATGTTGGTATTTTGACCTCCTTTCATGATCACACATATTCTTAAATGGCATCTAGAAATAGTAAATGTCTTTTACAAGATTTTCAATTTATTTTGTCTAGCTCCATCAGAGGAATCACTATGGCAACTATGGCATTACAAAATGTATTTCTTACATAACAAAACTTGAAAGTCAAAATTACTCCTTGATCCATGGGCTGTAGAATACATATGGTGTTAGTAGGCATAAGAATAGTATCACTTTTTTTTTTTTTTCGCATATCTCCATCAGAGCTCTTGAGTAATCAAGTACATTGTCAATGAGCAGTAATCTTTTGAAAGAAATCTTTTGTTCTGAGCAGTAGGTCTCAACAGTGGCCGTAAAATATTCAGTAAACCATGCTGTAAATAGATATGCTGTCACTCAGACTTTGTTGTTCATTTACAGAGCACAGGCAGAGTAGATTTAGCACTAGCTTCATGTTAAAGTCACCAACTGCATTAGCCCTTAATAAGAGAGTCAGCCTGTCTTTTGAAGATTTGAAGCCAAACACTGACTTCTCCTCTTTGCTGTGAAAGTCCTAGATAACATCTTCTTTCAATAAAATGTTGTTTCTTTTACATTGAAAATCTGTCATTTAGTGTAGCCACCTTCTTCAATAACCTTAGCTAGATCTTCTGGATAATTTGTTGCAGTTTCTACATCAGCACTTCCTTCTTCACTTTGAACTTTTATGTTATGGAAAAGGCTTATTTCTTTAAACCTCATGAACAAACTTCTGCTAGCTTCAGACTTTTCTTCTGCAGCTTCCCCACCTCTCTCAGCATCATATAATTGAAGAGAATTAGAACATTGGTCTGGATTAGGCTTTGGCCTAAGGGGATATTGTGGCTGGTTTGATCTTCTATCCAGGCTACTAAAACTTTCTCCATATCAGCAAGAAGACTGCTTGGCTTTCTCGTCACGTGTGTTCACTGGAGTAGCATTTTTAATTTCCTTCAAGAACTTTTCTTTTGCATTTACAACTTGGCTGTTTGTTGCAAGAAGCCTAGTTATAGACCTATCAGGGCTTTTGACAGGCCTTTGTCACTAATCTTAATCATTTCTAACTTTTGATTTAAAGTAAGAGCTATGAGACTCTTGTTTTCACTTGAACACTTAGAGGCTATTGTGGGGTTTTTCACCGGCCTAATTTCAATGTTGATGTGTCCCTGCAAATAGGGAGGCTTGAGCACAGGGAGAGAGATGAGGCCGGTCACTGGAACACTTAGAACATGGACAACATTTCTCAATTAAGTTTGCCATTTTATATGGATAGGGTTCATGACATCTCATAAAAATTACAATAGTAACAGCAAAGATCACTGATCACAGATCATCATAACTGACATAATTAATAGTAATAAAAATAATAAAATTTGAAATATGAGAATTATCAAAATGTGACACTGAGACATGAAGTGAGCACTTGCTGTTAGAAAAATGAAGTCAGTACACTTGCTTCATGCAGGGACTTTGCCATGCCATGGACCTTAAATTTGTAAAACACATAGTATCTTTGAAATTCAATAAGGCAAGAACCATAAAATGAGGTATGCCTGTGGATAGAATCTATGAAAATGTTTTTGAATAAACCTGAGCAAAAGTCAGGAGAAGAAAATGCATTACAAAGAGAATTAACTGACAGAGAAGATATTTGACCAGTAATTCTCTATATTTCCACATGAAATGCTGACCAAACAAAACATCTATTAAAAGCTCAACAAAGGCATAGTGAAGTTCAAAGAAATGATTAGAAGATAACCAAAGAAATGAAAAGCAGACTGGATTATTTCTGTGGGGAGAGATATTACAATCTAAAATATTCCAGAAGCAAAGCAATGTAACAAGCCATAGGGAAAATTATACTAGAGTGAAATTATAGTTCAGGTGGCAGTAGAAAGAAGTGAAGAAATTTTGTGATACAAACAGGTAAAGATCCAGTAAAGAATATAAATGATAAACAAAACATAGGTTTGAAAAATAATGAGTATCCAGAGTATCCTAAGTAATTTTCCTAAGGTGCATTGACCAAAACATAAAGAATAGTTATCATAACATATATTGAAAGAAACCTTTCCCAAAATAATATGTGACTCTGTAGATGAAAAGAACTTTGAGTTTTACAGTAAAAATATTGATACAAAATAATTAACACTAAGAGATAATCCTATAAAGCTCATTAAAATTCAATAATGAAGAAAAAATCTTAATATACCCACGTAGGAAAACATACCCATGTACAAAGGAGAAAAATTTCTCCAGAGAAAAACATATTGTAAGAAGATAGTGGAGCAATAAAAGATCTGAGTAATATGATATATATACTCTTACCATAAAGGTGGAGATGTCCAGTCTGAAACACCAACTCAGGGACACAGCACTCTTGAAATCCTACTTGATCATATCCGAATATTCAAGAAATAGAACAAAGAACTCAGATATATTAGTTTCCTATTGCTGCTGTAATGAATTACATAAACCAGACTTAAAACAGCACACTTTTAAAAAATCATCTAGTTTTGGAGTGCAAGAGTCCAAAATGAGTGTCACTGTACTAAAATCAGGGCATCAGTGGGATTTCTAGAGGGTTTAGGGAAAAATCCATTTCCTTGCCTTTCCCAGACCCTAGAGATTGACAACATTCCTTGGCTTATGGCCACTTCTTTCATTTTCAAATCCAATACCACAGTATTTTCAAATCTGTCTCTGACTTTTACATTAGCTTCCTCTGTCACTTATAAACACCCTGGTGACTTAAATTGGATCCACCAAGATAAACCAGAATAATTTTCCCATTTCAATATTTTTAATCATATCTGGGAAGTTCTGCAACATAACATAACATGTTCACAGGTTCTGCGGATTAGAATGTGTATATTTTTAGGAGTTATTATTCTGGCTACCACATCAGTTATAGGGAAACCATGGTAAAGGACTGATGTAAATATTAAATCTGTCTAAAAATAGAAATAAGACATATATTGTTTAATTTCAGCAATAAATTAGAATATATGTATTACAAATAGAATAGAATGCACATATAAATTTTGAACATATAAAAACATACTTTTTGATAAAATGAAGTAATTAAAATATTTTTAAATAATTGAGAGATATACAATAACTGAATGTAAAGAATGATTGTCTCTTAATGGTGGGATTTTGTGGCTTTTATTTATACTTTATTTTCCAGATTTTTATAACAGATATCATATTTGAAATAAAAATAAATGTATACTAAAATGAAATGTTAACTTCAAACACACACACTTACATATAAAAACATACATAAATCCATCATATAAGTACTAGCCCAGACATTTAAAACATCCTTACATTGTAGATATAAACAAAAAAAAATAGTGTAAAATTATAGTAGAATGATTTATATTCCTTTGGGTATTATAAAGACACATGCATGCATATGTTCATTGCAATGTTATTCCCAATAGCAAAGACATGGAATCAACCTAAATGCCCATCAGTGATAGAATGGAGAAAGAAAATGTGGTACATGCACACCATGGAATACTAGCCATAAAAAAGAATGAGATCATGTCTTGTGCAGGCACACGGATGAAGCTGGAGGCCATTATCTTTAGCAAACTGACGCATGAACATAAAACCAAATACTACTTGTTCTCACTTATAAGTGGGAGCTAAATAATAAGAACACCTGGACACATAGAAGGAAACAACACACACTAGGACCTGTCAGAGAGTGGAAGGTAGGAGGAGGGAGAGGATCAGGAAAAACAACTAATTGGGTACTAGGCTTAATGCTGAGTAATGAAACAATTGGTACAACACCCTTATTTCACAAGTTTATGTGACAAGCCTGTACATATAACCCCGAACTTAAAATAAAAGTTAAAAAAATAAATAAATTTCAATGAATTAAAATAAAAAAGAATAATATAAAATTAAGTATTTTATATCAAATTTAAACCATAACATCAAACATTTTTTTCTGATTTGCTTTTTAAAACATATCTTCATTTTATTTGAAATTATTTTATTAATGTTAGTGAAGTTTGTATTAAAAGAAAAAGAGGAGAAATGGGGAAAGTATGAAAAGTCAAATGATTCATAAAATAGAAAGAGATCAGAGTGCAAAGGGACATCTTTGCAGATAAGAAAATAAGAATAGATGACTCATGGAGTTTAATCATCCAGTTCTCTTGCTTTGCATCAGGATTTGGTAAAGTGGGTGATAAACAGTTGTCATGAATTGGTTATTTTTATTTAAAATTAATTTGCCTATAGATAAGTCTCTGTGAGACAGTCTATTTGAGATACAGGGATTGGTAGATGTATGTATCAACTAGCCAATATCCTGCTATCAATATGGTTCCATGAAGAACACATATTCTAACACAACTGACTCTAGTGAACTATCACAATTCAAGTCTCTATTTCAGTGCCATATAGTACCTTGACAAATAGCTACATTCCTTGGTTCAATTATCATGTACTAGGCATTGCTCAATAAAAAAGTGAATTATCAATGACCAAAACAAAAGAATCTGTCCTTATTGAACTGATTTGTAGTGGGTAAGAATGGCTACAAACAATAAACATAGTAAATAAATAATTTAGAATATGTTAGAAAGAAAGATTGCTATGGGTTAAAGAAAGGAAAAGTAGGTTTGAGTAATGGTGACAAGGAGTGCTGGGGTAGGGGGAAAATTGGAAATAAATTGCAGTATGAAATGGGGTGGTCAGATGGTGATATTTGAGCAGATTTGAAGATTATGTTATTGCTAGACAAGAAGCAATCTGGAGACTACAGCTGACAGAGGATACAGATATAGAAAAAAGATTCAAAGTAAAAATTGCTTGGGAAGTGATGTCAGCAAGATGGCAGACTGGGTGATCCTAACTTTCACCCCTAAACAAAAACAATGATAAAATCAATTATTTGTGGAAAAGGATACATCTGAGAGAAGCCCTGAGGTAGTTAGGGGCAGCAATCCATAGGAGTGCAGAGACCAGGAATGGCTAATAGAAAGGGGTAGGAAGCATGAGTCTTTATAATACAATGATTTATAATCCTTTGGGTCCAGTAATTGGATTGCTGGGTCAAATAGTATTTTTATTTCTAGATCCTTGAGGAATTGCCACACTGTCTTCCACAACGGTTGAACTAATTTACACTTCCAACAGTGTAAAAGTATTCCTATTTCTCCACATCCTCTCCAGCATCTGTTGTCTCCAGATTTTTTAATGATCGCCATTC